>CM076584.1:99299027-99596156 GCA_034641835.2 Pinus albicaulis
AATGATGGCAGACAGTGTGAAGACAAAAGGAAATTGCAAATTGCAAAAAGAGTAGAAAAGAATTATGAAGATAGCCTTATGACAGGATTAAACGAGGGTATATGTATAGTGCAAACACTTGAGGTAATGGGATTATCTCTTCAAATTTCATTCAAAAATTATGAACCTATATTGATAGTTGATGGATAAGAAATTGTTTTGAAAGGACATAATGGAGCATCAATGAAAAGGGATCTTAATAAACATTGCATTGTAGAAGATGGTAGAACAGAAAATTTACAAGGAGAATTTAACCCAAGGAGGTACAGTTAATCCAATAAAGGCTATGAAGAAGAAAGGAAAAGAGGACAGTCAAGAACTTAAGAATAAGTTAGCAGAGGCTAATGCACAACAGAAAATTGAAGACAATGTTATCTGTACAAATTGCAAAAGGTGAGCGTAATTAGCAAACTGAAAGGAGACAGACAATCTCAGAGGATGAAGGCAAGGATGCTTTCATGAACTATGCATTTGCAGTGAACAACAAAGGGGTTCAATGGAATGTGATATTCATGGTGTTAACAGTAATTTTTACTATTGTAAAAGGGAATTTACAGTGGAATGGAAAATCGGTTGCATATGGTGATTTTGTTCCCTGTACAGAAACAATGAAAACTTTAGCTTCTAAAATTAGATATTGGCAGATTTTGACTGAAAAGAAAAAGAGGATGGAAAAAGCAACTTAGTGGCTTACAAATTTGTAAGGAAGAAAAGGAAAGAATGAAAAGAAATGTGAAAGGAAGGAAGGCCAAAGAGAATAACAAAGAACAGAATTCAAAAATTAAACAGTGTTTAGAACAAAGTGAAAACAATGAAATCTTTTTCAAAACAAAACAAAATGAAAGAGGATATGACAAGTCGGACATGTCATATGCAAATCAAGGGGATGACAAATCAAAGAAAACTTGGAGCAGAGGTAATGAGGAAAAAGGTGGAAAATGTAATATGTTTTCTGAATTTAAATTATTAATTGTTGAATGTGTTTTTCAAGATAAAACACAAACCTCTCTTGGAGATATATTTGTTTATGCAAATATGAAGGGGCACACAAGTTCTGGAGATGCATAAAATCAGTTTTTCGTATGGAAACAAGATGGGAGAAAGCAACTAGTTGATTCAGAGGTTTGGAATGGAGGAAAGAGAGTTGATATAACTCTTACACAAGTCATTGCAAAAGAGAAAGAAGATTGCAAAGGATGTGAAATTACAGTTCATGAACAAATTTTGTTTTTGATCCAAAGAAGGTTTGAATGTCGAGAGTTTATCTTGAGCTTGCAAATGAAAAATTGGGTGAACAGTTTAGTTAAATTTAATGTGAACATGGAAACAATTGAACAAGGTTCAATAACTAAAAATTTGGTAGCTGATGGACAATGTATAGTGGGAAGGTCATATGTTCTTGTGTCAAACGAGGCACAATGTTCTGTTGAAATTGAGAAGATTCCACTCAAGATATTGGATAAGTGGATGATGAAAACAACAAAGGTGATAGGTATGGGAACTTTTTAAAGTCAACAAGTCAAGAAGAGATGGAAATATATGCAGGAAAGTATAAAGAATATGATTTGGAAACAGAGGAGGACGTTGGTGATAGGGTCACAAATCAAAATATATGGTCAAGTACAAGACAATGGAACTAGTGGAGAATACATGAAGTTGAAGTTATATATTGTTGAGATGATGACAAGACAACAGAACACAGAGGTACAAAAATTTATGTTTCTTGAAGAGATACTTATGTTGAATATCAGTATCAAAACACTACGCAGTGGAGATGCTCCTGACAGTAGAGCAAAAGGACATCCACAATACAGGGTTTGGCATCCAGGAGAAGGAGAAAATGCAACAAGCAAATACACCTGCAATTGGAAAAGGTCAAACATCGAGTTGGAAGATGAAGTCTAAGGAAGCTTACAACAGAGGAAATTGGAAGACTCATGAACAAGAGTCCATGACATATTTCAACCTGGGGAGTCTGAAGCAGGAGCATTCTTCAAAGTTCATAAGACCGAAGAGTTTTATCACACATTTACTAAAGGGAGTGGGTTCCCTTAATTATTTTGTTTATGTTTCTAAGTTTAGTTGAGTTCTAAAGATATTTAAATGTAATTAGATTAATGAAAAATATCCCGTGAGTTGTAGAAATCTTAGAGATGAGTGAGCGATCCTAGGAAGAGTGAGGATTTTAGGGATCTAGAGGTCTAATCTAGGATTTGGTTGAGTAAAGAATGGAATTGAGAGAAGCTTCAGGAAATATTGAGAGATTGTTGGATCTGAATTGAAATTGGTTCATGATTCCTTTTTGTATATAATGGTAAGCATTTTGAAACAATGAGGGTTGGCCGAAGTTGGCTAGTTAAGGGTGTGAGAGTACAATGAGTTAGGGAAGTCATTTTAATGTGTGTTCAGGCCCACAGAGGCCGTAGTACTGTAATCAAATTAGATTTCAATGGAGATTGAATAATTTTGTATTTATTAGAATTTGTTTTAACCATGGCTTATAAATCCTGTGTGATTGTGTGATTTGTGGTGTGCCATTTGTTTAAGTAGAATTGTTGTTGAAATTTCAGAGTGGATTGACCAGTAGAATGGGATCTGAATCAGTCGCTGTCATGGATTCTTGAGACTCTACGTATTAAATCAGGAATTACACAGTCGAGGGACTATCAATGGTTGCATAACCAACTAGAACCTCCAAAACAAGTGGCAATTGAACACCTTGCAGTCGCATGAGTTTATTGATGAGTTGTTGAAGAGAGTAGCATGGAGGAATGTTTGGTCGCAGAGGGCCGCAACTGTGTTTTTCCCAAAATCTCAAAGGTTTCAGAGCAAAAGCGTGAAGGAGGTGTGGACGGTCATGATTAGATCACATATCTGAAAGGGGAGAGATTGACAGGAAGTTGCGATGTTGTGATGCGACATCGTCATCGCAATTTCGCATCGGCAATTTCATTGTTTACCATTTAAGTTATTTGTTATAATTGTCGATATGCAATGCACCGTGATTGGTCATTGTGTTGTGGGACCCTCCAATAAGAAGTTTTGCGTGTATGTAAGTGATATGGGTTTATGTGTGATCTGTTTTAAAGTAACCGCTGTTGATTGCGCGCATATGTATGTTTAATAAACTCCAATATTATAATCCGCAGCGGAAGCAAGTTTATGTGGGCCCATAAACCACAGGTCCGGGGTGTTGTGTAACTTTGCTACCTTGTTGTATCATTTCAGTTATGACATTTTATGTACATATACTCTATTTCGAGTATAATCCTGGGGTAAAGCGGGGTTGATAGTCAGCCCTGCATCAACAGTAAGGCATCCATGGGGTGTAATCAGAAGGCAGCCATTTCCCGGCTTGCAGAGAGGCTTGACTCACTGCAATTGGATATTTTCACACTTAAATTAAAGCATAATGAACATATAGCTTCTACTTCTTGTGTCATGGAAAATCTCCAAGAGATAAAAGCAAAATCAGAGAAAAATGAAGACGAATTGGATGCATTTCATAGGCAGATAGAAGAGCTCCAAGATGTCCACATTTAAATCATTCAGGGAAGTAACAATAGATCCCCCACAGTTGGTTTCTCAAGTGCCTAAGTATCAACTTAATTTCCCCTAATAGTTTCAATGTTGTTGACAGTTTCAATGTTGTTGACATTAACAGTAAGGCATTCATGGGATGTAATCAGAAGGCAGCCATTGCCCGGCTTGCAGAGAGGCTTGACTCACTGCAATTGGATATTTTCACACTTAAATTGAAACATAATGAACATATAGCTTCTACTTCGTGTGTCATGAAAAATATCCAAGAGATGAAAGCAAAATCAGAGAAAAATGAAGACGAAGTGGATGCACTTCATAGGCAGATAGAAGAGCTCCAAGCACAGGTGAACAACTTATCTCTCAACATGATAGATACGATCATTTCAAGCATTTCAAGCAATGTTAATTGTCATGACTGAAATGAACCTGCCCAATATTCGAGTAATACGGCCAATTCAAGCATTCCAGATACCGTCAATAGTCCTCATGTAAATGAACCTGCCCATAACTTAAGCAAATTCAATATTATGAAAGATTATATCATCAATCAGTAAATTGATGATGTTTTAACTTTCACTAACGCCAGTTTATAATGCAATTTACAAAGACTATTTACGATTATTCTTGATTCTGATATGAATTGATCTTCAAAAGTAATATATAAACAATGTCATATTAACAATTAGAAAATAGACTGAAGCCACACCACTCCCCAAAAAAAAAAATTACACAAATACAATATAAATAGAAATACTCATATCTGAAATTAAGACCATTTACTTTTGTTTGGATCATTTACCTTTATTGGTGTGAGGAAATGGAGACCACCGTCACATTCTCCCCTGCACAAGTCCCTTAACCTGTGCATATGCAATGACAAACCACTATAAAAACAACCCAGGCTAGGGCGAGAATTGGAAGCCTAGTTTCCGTTTCACACCGGTGTTGTGGTTACCATTATAGACTACCATTTGATCATAATACACATAGATAGAGAGATAGATGTACGGAAGGTCGGGCCCAGCAATCGAGGACGCTGAGATTATATTCAACGAATGCATTGCGGGCGCTTACATCGAAGAAATGAGGACGAGTGAGTGTATAGCCTCGAGCAAACCGAAATAATCTGTGTTTCCTTTCTAGGATTAGCATTTCTCAATCTATTCGAAAGCCACATGGGTAAGGGCACTGTTGTTGTAACTTGTACTTGTCGCTCACAAAAACAAGGTAGTGGCCAATGCCCATGATTAGTGGATTTAGGTTTTTCAAATCAGTGTACCTCCTCTTTTACTCTGGCCCTTCCAAAGACAAATGACAAATTTCAGAGCTATGTTCATCGAATGAATGTAATGTTGGTTGAAGAACATAATAGACTTATATATATCAAAGCAGGAATTATGTTATTGATCAATGGGAAGACAAGTTGTCAACAAGGAACAATTAACTTGTCACCAGAGGCATTGATAACATTGTGTGCATCTTCCAAGTCGGTATTTTGTGTCTACATTTGGCATTGAATTAAAAGACCAAAATTGTGTGTTCAAAATTTCACACATCATAACCATATAATTATCAGAATTGTTCACTGGGTACATTTGATGACACTTGTTTTTCAAAATGAATTTTCATTGTATTGACTTAACCAAAGAATTAGACAACATGAATGCCGATACTTTTCAAAAGAAGTTAACTACATTGTATTGGCTCACGTTTTCCAAATTATCGATGCTCAACTGATTCTATTGTCCCTATCTCAAATTAGAAGTTCACACGTTTTCCAAATTATCGATGCTCAACTGATTCTATTCTCCCTATCTCAAATTAGAAGTTCATGGTTCTATTTTGGCTCCTAGATTTCTTTTGCTCTAAAGCAATGCGACTCGTAAAGGTCACTCAAGTCAGCATAAAATGATCAAAAACGTGAAGTTGTAACTAGGCAGGCACACTTGGCCTCTAAATTTTTCGGTTAAGTTCTCTTAAGATGCTAAAAATGCTATCATTCCAATCTTTGATTAATAGAAAAAGAAATGAGATCGAATAAAAAAGTATTCGGAAAAAATAATGACAACAATATTCCTCCTGGGATTAAGTCATTAACGCAGACAATTTCGTGCTCAGACACGACGACGATGATGGATAAACCCAATTTCATCTACTTAAAAGATAAAAAATTGCTTAATTTGCTTTAAAATTTTAATTTCGTACTCAAAGCTTAAAAAACCATAATCAATAAATCTACAAAATTGGATGATTATTTAAATAGAACTGTACACGTATTTAACAAGAGTGACAGGAAATAATTCAAATGGTTTAATGGTAGAAGTGTGCCTTATCCCGATCATTTAAAAGAAAATATGTGAATGTAATTCCCTAATATTTGGGTTTTTTATCAAGTCAGAGAGAAATATGGTGCACCTGGCCGTTACCCGCGTGTTTAAGAGGATGCGCTGAACATAGATATTGGGTGCAACAACTCGAAAATTATAATCTCTTTCTATACAGTTTTAATTTCATATTGCACCTTTAAATTGTAATATATATATATATATATATATATATATATATATATATATATATATATGTTTGTGTTATTACACACATGACACTGTGATTTTTTCATTTTTTGTAGGCGCATTTGTTCCCATCTATGTGGGCATATGGATATCATTTTCACATGGAGGATGTCGATGATGGATGCATGACATAAAAATGTGGAGTGAAAGTTGAGTTCGACCAATCTTGTCGTGTTAGCCAATGTGATAAAAACCTAATGCATGGGACATTAGGTTATGTTGGAAAGATACAAGAGATTATTCAAGTGGACTTATTTTTGTTCCAATGTGTTATTTTTAGGTGCAAGTGGTGGGACACCTTTGATCGGAATAATGTAAAGGAAGATCATGATATTAGGATGATATCTATCAACTCTAGAAATATGTGGCATGAAGCAAGGGAGCCTTATGTTTCCCCAAACCACTGCAACCAGGTTTTTTTACCCAGATGTGTTGGATAGGGATTAGTGGTTGGTATTAAGACATGACCCTAGATAAAAACATATTTTTGAGAAAAACGACGTTATCATGCAAAGCAAGGAAGATAATCAAGGTGATGACAATGGAGAGTGATATGTACTTGTGTTATTTCATCATTTATACTATTGTTGTATGTTTTTTTTTCCTTTATTTCGCTAATTATATTTCTTAGAAATAGTGAATTTAGAAATAAAATTGAATATTTATTCTCGATTTAGATACTTTTTAGTTTAGTCACATGTTTTTTCTTCTTTTTTAGTTAAAAATCAATATAAATCATCATGTTGTGATAACTCTATGAGGACTTTAACATTAAAAAAAAAATTGTATTAATATGTAAAATTAAATTATTGACATGAGAGGTAAAGTCATGTTTACTATATTTAAATTACAGTTATTGACATTATGTAAACTAAAAGGAGGTCTTATGAATGTATAAAATGTTGATTAAATGTTTTTATAGACCATAAGATAAACAAATGGGAGTAATAAGGAGTAGAATGAGTCAAATCAATGTTATACTTCTCACAGAAATTGTTCATTTTGGCAGATTTAAAATCCATTACATTGTCAGTCACCAACTTTTGAGGGCAGCCAAATCTAGACATAATATTTTCCAACAGAAATTTAATTATTACCGTGTTAGTGGCATTTCTGGTTGGAATGGCCTCAATCCACTTGGTGAAATAATCTGTGGTTGTAAGAATCCACTTGTTTCGTCCTGATGATGGCGGGTGAATCTCACCAATGAAATCTAGCCCCCACTGCTGGAAAGGAGTATCTGCTGAAATGGGAATGAGAGGTAGCGGGAGCAGCTTTTTCTTACCAGCAAACTTTTGACACTCAGTACAAGCTCTGACTTTAGCAAAAACATCAGATAAAAGAGTTGACCAATAATAGCCAGCTCTTAGAATTTTATTTGTGGTATATTTATAGTATAAATGACCACCACATACCCCTACATGTATCTCTGCCATAACTTCCTGTGACTTAGCTTCATCTAGAATTCTCAACAAAAATCCTACAAGGTATTTCCAATAAAGATGATTCTCCATTATGCAATACTTAACAACCTTCAGTTTAAAAGCCCTTCTCTTTGATTTTTCCATTTCTGGAGGACAACTAAAATTTAACAAAAATTACATTATATCCTTGTACTAATTAGAATAAAATATTTCAGGATAATTAGTTATACCTTCTTTATATGTTTCTTCAGCTATCTCCTTGTTCAGATTTAAAGCTTTGCAAATTGATCCTGCCATCAAGTGGGTTAAACCATGTCCCTTTATCAACTTAGTAGGTTTGATTTCAATGTCAAATTCTAGAATCTTTTTCAACCATATTCCCCTCTTGCCATATGTGTCTAGCCGTTGAAACAATACATCCTTGACAGAAATATTTGGCACAAAAACAATTACTTTAGAATGTAGGACATAAACTCGAACAGAATTCAAAGCCTTCACCAGTGCATATTCTTGTTTTTCAACCAAGTTTTACTTTAACTCGTCATCCCTTAATGCACGGATGAAAAAATAAATTTGCTGCTCCAAGCCTTCCTTGTTCTTTTGAATTAAAACTGCTGCAATAGTTTCCTCAGAAGCATACGAAAAATTCAGAAAATCCTTCTCAAAATCAGGGTTGATTAACACTGGGGCTTCAGTCAAGGCAGATTTGATTTCTAAGAAATTTTGCTTCATCTTTCCACCTGAACTCTACATATTTCTTCAACAAGACATTTATATGTTAAATTAATTCTACAAATTTTGGAACAAAATGCCTCAGAAAATTAATGTTACCCAAAAATGACTGTAACTCTTTTTTATTTATGGGTAAACCAATTTACTGAATAGCTTCAACTCTCCCTGGGTCAATGCAAATACCATTTTATGTTATTATATGTCCCAACAGTTTTCCTTCTTAAACATCAAAGCATGATTTCTTTTTATTTAAAGATAAACCAAATTTTCTACACTTATCAAACACTTGTTTCAAATGTTTTAAATGATCATGATCAGATTTTGAAAAGACTGTTATGTCATCCAAATAAATGACAACAAATCTGTCCTTTTCTCCTGCAAAGGCAATGTCCATTTCCCGCTAAAATTTTCCACATGCATTCATTAAAATGAAAGGCATATTATTGTACATAAAATTTCCCCAAGGTTTAGTAATGGTTGTTTTCTCCCTGTCTTGTTTGTCAACTGAAATTTGATTGTATCCTAAAAATCCATCTATCATTGACAACCCCTTTGAGTCTACAACCTTCTGCAAAATATGGTCCATTTTGGGTAAAGGATAGTTATCCTTCAGTGAACACAGGTTCAAATTGTGAAAATCAACACAAATTATGATTTCACCCTTCTTCTTTCGAACCAAGATTATATTAGCTACCCAATTGGAAAATATTAAAGGCATAATTATTTTGGCTTCCCAATTTTTTCTGATTTCTTTCTCAATAATAGGGAGAAACATAGGATTAATATGCCTTATCTTTTGTGCCACAGGTTTTTCTCTTGATTTAAGAGGGATTTTATGTTCCATTATACTTATTTCATATGTCTTCAAATCACTGTAGGACCAAGGAAAAAATGTTTGCATACCGATTCATCAACTTGACATATTTAGTTCCAGTTTATTCAGGAAGAAATTTAGAAACTTTAACATATCTAGGATAATTTTCAGTACCAATGTGGAAATCAACTATACTCTCTTCATCTGTCTTGCTATCAGGCTATAAAAATACATCATTGTTTTCCAACAACCTCTCTAAAGGAACCAAGCCTTTAGGGATGAAGTTTGTTTTCAGGTCAATAATGTCTTTTCCAGATATAGTCTTTTTGAATGGCTTGTTGTTCTGACTTTTAGTTGTGTCTTGTTCATTGTGAATCTGAATGTCTGAAAAATCCTCCGCACATTCCAAAAATTTCTGAATTCTTTATCATATTCAAACACTTTCCATTATTTGATATTGTCAGGAATGGAAGGTCTGTTTTTTATCTGAATATCATAGGTTGCTTTAACATCAAGAGGAACCTTAAAATTACTAGCAACAGTGGCCAATGAATCTACCATTTCAGTTTCTTCTCTGGAAACAAAATTCAAATTGAATGATGAAAAATAATGTTCAATCAAATCCCAGACTTCATTTCTGTAATTATTTAATTTTGAATTTTTTACTTGATATTTATCTCTCACCTACTGTAACACCAACTCTGAATCACAAAAAACAATCAACTGCTCAGCTCCCAAATTTTTTGCTGCCTTCATTCCCAGAATCAGTGCTTCATACTCAGCAGTGTTATAAGTAGTGACAAATTGTAATTTTTATGATAAAGTCACTACTTGCTGAGTGGGAGATATAAGAACTACACCAGCCCCTGATCCCTCTCTTGATGAGGCTCCATAGAAATACAATTTCAAAATCTTTCATGTTTCTAAATCCTGCTCTTTTGAAATGTGTAGTTGTTGTTTTTTACTGATTTTAGGTTGAAAATTGTTGTCATTGGCAGCAAAGTGTAAAATAGATGACCCTAACTCCTCCTCTGCATATATAGGATTATTTAAGGGATTTTGCTGATCACTTATGATATAAGCCATCTGTATTTCCCTATACAATCTCCAAAATTCTCCTCCAAATACTGGGATAGTGGCATATGTCATATCCATTTGGAGAGTGCCTCCCAGCTTTTTGGACCAAGATCTGGAAAGAAGCATTCAAAATATAGATGGTATATCAACAACCACTGTGTCCATCACTAGACTTTTCATGGGGAGATGGGTAAGAGAAATTACCAAACCTTTGATCACTCATAAACACTTGACCCTTTTGGAGTCAAAAGTGTAGAGGTCATGGTATTGTTTAGTTATTTCCAGTCCTAATTCATCCATCACTTTCTTAGGCATCAGATTGTGAGAGGCCCCAGAATATAATAGGTAGTTGTGCAGCAATTTGTTATGAATGTTGAGTGAAAGATAGAAAGGTGGAGAATTATCATCATTTTGATCTTGGACATGGCTGCCTAAAAATATAATAGGATTTTCATCCTCAAGGTTGATAGAATCAGGAGAAAGATATGGTTGTAACAGACTTTTAAATGACCCTCTATAGGCTGGATGTTTCAACAATTCAAGGAGTGGAACCGGAATCTTGATTTTATTCAATTACGACTTGAAACTGAAATTGAGTGGAGTCAAATCTTTATTTTATATGGCAGTTTTAATGATTGGGGCAAGGTTAGGTGTGGAGTTACATCATTAACCTTTTCCTTTTGTTTGGCAGCAACTTTTTCAACATCTTGTTTTTGTTGAGGTTGTTCGACAACCCCTTTTGATCTCAAAGGATAAGTTCTTTTCTGATTTTCATGCTGCTTTTTCTCATTTTGAACATGAATATGAGCCTCTTCATCATCTGAAAATAGATTTATCCTAGACTAATCTTCATACTCTTGCAAAGTCAAACAAGTTGACTGTGATGTCTCCCCAACAAGATTTATATCTTCACCCTCCTCTTCTTCTTCTTGATGATTTTCTTCAGCAAAATTATTCAATGGAGGCTGAACATTTTGATCATCGGGATTTCTTCTTGCGCGCTATAAAATTTGTTGGGGTTGAAAGGGTCTCCTAAAATGAGCCTGATTTCTATTTCCTTCATTTTGAATGGGCCTAGCAGTAGGCTTGTTTTCTAACTCCAATTTTTTCCTTTTGGAAGCAAGATCTTTAATCAAATTAGACATTTGATCAAGATTTTATTCATTTATGAAAGTTTTAGAGGAGGAATATTGTTCTCTTCTTTCATTTTATTTTTATCCTTTTCCCCCTTCACCACTTACATTTTCAACTTGTTTAAGGCCATAAGATTGGATTGCACTCCAATAGCAGCCTCCTACATACCCACCAATGTTTCTGGCTTCTTAGCTCTCAACCACACTGAAAACTTGGAGTCTAAGGAATTGACAAAGGTTATCATGGTTGTGCTTTCAGGAGGTTTGATTTCTATAGGAATTTTATGATAGACTTTATTGAATCTCTTTGTAAAGTCTTCTAATGACTCATCAGTCTTCTTCTTTAAAGCCCCAAACTTTGTGAGGTAATACAGGTAATATTTCCGGTCACCCCATTGTTTTACAAACACTTCCTCCAAAGCATATATTCATGTTATTGAATTTGGTGGCAAATTTATGAACTACATTTTGAGCTTCTCCATTTAAGCTCTAAACAGAGAGTCTTGACCAGACATCTTCATGTTCAATGTTTTGATTAGCATCATAACTGTAAAATGAAACTAGGAGTTTCTCGGCAGATACTCCTTCTCCCTCCCCTATGTATTTGGGAAAATATTTCAGATAATCCACTTGAGGAAGAGGATACAAAGGTTGAGGAAGAGTGAGTGGTGCATATCTTACAGCAACAATATATTGCATTATTGTAGGAGTAGGATGAGCCATGACTTGTTGAGGAATAAATAGTGGAAAACTTCTTGATGCAGAAGTTTGAATGCTAGAAATTTCAGTTTGTGGAGTTGAAAAAAATGGATTTTCGAAGAAATGGAAAATAGAAGCCTTATTTCAACATCTCCAAGAGAATCAATTTTAGATGTAGATTCTTGAAGGATTGTGGCAGCTTCAAATTTATTCTATTGAGCTAAAAAGTCGGAGAGATTAAAGGTCAGATTTTCAGGAAGGTTACCTCCTCCTTGATGAGAAGAAGATGAGCCAATAGCTAGGTTTTGAGACAAAGGAAAATACTCCTATTGTGGGTTGAAAGAAGAATGATATTCAGGATGAGTTTGAAGAAAATTCAAGATTGTTTTAATGTCTTCTTCATTAAAATAGCCCTATCTAGGAAGGGTGCAATTTCCAACACTTGTTCTAGTTCCCATTCTGTCATCACAAAGGTTTCTGATTTTTGGTTTTCTTCACTAACACCTAAAACCTCTGATTTATCTTCTTTCAATGGAATAATATTTTTTTCTAATTTACTAAGTGATGACTTATTGATACTTCCAGCTGAATCTAGGCTAACATCGTCTACTTTGTCTTTTATGGAAGAAGTTTAAACTTGAAATATTTCAGGAGATTTCTTTGAAACTGAAAATTATTTAGGTTGTGAGATAGATGATGGTACCTTTTCCTTTGGAATTTACTTTGAATGCAATTTTTTCACTGAATGTGATGTAGCTTCAGCGGATTTCTGTTTCCCTCTTGCATCATTTATGACCTTCTCTAGATCATAAACTAGAATCATAGGAGGTGATCTTTGATTTTTTCCTCTTATGGTAGGCAGTCTTGAAACCCCTCGTCCTCTTTGTGGAGTCGCTAGGTGAACCAATTACAATCAGAAAGAGTGGCTAGTCTTTATTCACCTTTAAAAACTAGTACTAGGCATTCATGCAAAAACTTCGGGAGAATACTGAGTTTAGAATCTTCGACTCCCGGTAGACGCACCAAAAGATGTTAGCGCTGGAATCAAAATTTGGATTGTGACAAGCGCCTGACCAGACACATCTTAAGCTCAAGGGATTTTCTTATGACTTGATTGAGATTTTTTGGAAAGTGGTTGGAAATAACACACACTGAAAGAGGTTTTGAACAAATAAGAATCTCTCACACATATGAGGGCACTAGTGCATAATGTGGTATCAAGATTAGGTTTTTATTTTAATGGCTAGAAAAATGGGAGATAACAATAGCTGTATAAAACAGAGGTCCACTGTTAAGAGGAAGTGATGACACAAATTCTTGACTTGAAATGTATAGTGAAAGAAAGCTTTAAAATACTTACTGTTATGAAACCAGCTCCAAAAATTGAAGAAAAGAGAGATCAACACCTTAGAATTCAACCACTTCAAGGGGAAAACCTCTAAATTACATAAATGAACAATTCTTGGATGATGCAAATGACAAATCCTCCTTCGATATATAGGATTGCATGGGGTCACAATATAATCCTAGCTGACCTAACAATAATAATGTAAGGGCGCAATAATAGCAATATGGGGGTTACAGGGGTACAACAATAACAATAAGGGGGCTACACTAACAACAATAAGGTACAACACTAGTAATATAGGGACCTAACACTTGAGTAGCTATGGATGCTTCTGAATAAAATTCTCATCCTCCCATGTAGAATCTTCAGTGGGTAAGTTATTCCACTTGATGAGATACTCTGAAATTGATCGATTTCGTAGTTGTCGAGTTCTTATTTCCGCGACTGCTTCAAGTTCCAATATGATTTTTCCTTCCTCATCAAGTTCTGGCAATATTGTTTGAACGGGAATTTTTTCACCTATAACCTTCGTTAAGCATGAAACATGGAAAACTGGATACACTTGTGAAGAAGCAGGAAGCTCCAATTTGTATGCCATAGTACCAATATTTTGAAACACCTTGTAAGGACCATAGTACTTTGGCGATAATTTATCATCCTTCTTAGCTTGCTTGAGGGACATTCATTTGTATGGTTGTAGCTTTAAAAATACCCAATATTCTACATAAAAAATTATCTCACTTTAATGTTGATATGCCTGTTGTTTCATTTGATTTTGTGCCAAATTTAGGTTATCCTTTAAGATTTGGAGAACTTGTTGTTGATGCTCGATGTGATATTCCACTTCTTGAACCTTAGAATTCTCTCTTAAAGATGATGTGATGGACAGTGGATGATATCCATAAAGTTCCATAAATGGGGTCATTTTTACTACATTATGGAAGGAAGTGTTATACCACTATTTAGCCAGAGATAACTACTTGACCCATTGTGCTTGTTTATCAGATACAAAAAAATGAAGATATCCTTCCAAACATTTGTTCACTATCTCATTTTTACCATCAGATTGAGGATGATAAGATGAGCTATGAGCTAGTTGAGTACCCAAACAAGGAAATAATTCCATCCAAAAATTTCCTGTAAAAATGGGATCTCTGTCACTTACAATATTCTTCGGGTTTCCATGTAGCTTTTGACTTGTTTCCATAAATGCAGTAGCAACTGTACATGCTTTAAATGGATGAGATAATGCACAAAGGTGTGCATACTTGGTAAGTCTATTAACTACCACCATGATGACACTCCTTCCTTCGGACTTGGGTAAACCTATGATAAAATCCATTGAAATCTCCTCCCAACGTTGACTTGGAATGGATAAAGGTTGTAGAAGACCCGGGGTCTTAATTGTCTCAACTTTATTCTACTGGAAAACCAAACATTCCGCCACAAAATTTTGAATATCAGATTTAAGGCCATCCCAAAAGAATTATTTCTTCACCTTGTGGTAAGTTCTTAAAAATCCTGAGTGTCCTCCTAAAGGAGAAGTGTGCAATTCCAAAAGAATATTTTGTTTTAGTAGGGAATTCTTACAAAGATATAAGCGATATTTGTACCATAAGGAATCAGTTTTCCAACTAAATGTATCAAATGTACTAGAATATTGCTACAAATTTTGAGTGAGTGTCCACACATCTTTGTCCTTCTTCCATTCATCCCTTGCTTCAGTTATCTAATATGGTTGGATAATAGAAATGGAACAAAGAAATGCTTCCTCCTATTCATCCTTTCTTGAGAGTGCATTTGCAACAAAATTTATCTTCCCTTTTTTGTAGATGATTTCAAAGTCATAACCCAACATCTTTGTGACCCATTTCTGTTGCTTTTATGAAGATAATATTTGTTCCAAAAAGTGTTTAAGACTATCATGTTCATTTTTTACC
Source organism: Pinus albicaulis (assembly GCA_034641835.2). Classification (NCBI taxonomy): domain Eukaryota; kingdom Viridiplantae; phylum Streptophyta; class Pinopsida; order Pinales; family Pinaceae; genus Pinus; species Pinus albicaulis. Next base: position 99,314,350 of record CM076584.1, read on the forward strand.
TTGAAGTGTGTTCCCATTAGGTAAGGTCACCATTTCTTTAGTGCATGTAGTATTGCCAACATTTCCTTCCCATAAATAGCTTTATATGAATACTTTCCTTTGATTGGACAAATTTCAAAAGCAATGGGTCTTCCTTCTTGCATTAAAACAATACCAATTCCATTTCCTGAGGCATCACATTCCACAATAAAGGTTTTTGTGAAGTCTGGCATAGCTAATACCAGTGCTAGGCACATAGCCTCTTTAAGATGTTCAAAGGCCTTAGTTGCTTTAGGATTCCACGAAAATGCATCTTTCTTCAACAATGTTGTTAGAGGTGTTGCTATTCTCCCATTATTCTTAACAAACTTGCGATAATACCAGCAGTAACTTCAATCATCACAACTTCTTTGTGTTTTTGAGACTTTAGGTTCCTCTGTGGCTTTAATTTTGTTAGGGTCTACCATAACACCCTCATGAGATACAATATGACCCAGATATTCCACCTCTTGTACTCCAAAGAAACATTTTGATGTTTTTGCATATAATTGTTTCTCCTGCAATAGTTTGAGCACCTTGTCAACATGTTCAACATGATCCTTCCAAGAACTGTTGTAGATTAGTATGTCATCAAAAAATACTAGCACAATTTTCTAAGGAAGAGTTTGAAAATGGAATTCATCAACGATGTAGAAGTTGCAATGGTAAGGCCAAAAGTCATGAAATGTTAAGTGATAATGAACCCTCATAGGATTCGAAATGTTGTTTTTAGGAATATCTTTAGTCTTCATTCTAATTTTATGAAATCCCTAAACGAAGATCAACTTAGTAAAATAAATTGCTCCATGTAATTCATCCAATAATTCATCAATCACAGGAATGAGAAATTTATCTTTAATGGTGAGCTTATTAAGCTCCCTATAATCTGGAAAAATGTGCCATGATCCATCCTTCTTGTGTACTAATACTACAGGAGTAGAGAAAGAACTTTGACTAGGTTGAATTATACCTGCCTCTAGCATTTCTGCAATCATACGTTCAATTTTTCTCTTAGGACATAAGGATATCTACAAGGTTTGATGTTTGGAGGAACACTTCCTGGAATCTAATGAATAGCATGATCATGACCATGAATAGGTGGGATTCCTTTGGGTGTTTCAGACACCTTGGAATGATTGTCCAAGAATTTTTGGAGATCTGTAGAAATAGATGATTTTGATGTTGGAACTTCTAGTGAGCATAATTGTGAAATTACGCCTCATTGTTCTTTCTTTAGAAGCTTTGTCATGACATTAGAGCTTATTATCTTTCCTGGCTTCCCCGCAATACCACATAATTCGACTTCCTTTCCTTTTGAAAAAAATTCAAGAAAAGTTCTTGAAAATTAAAAACTATCGTCCCCAAACATTGTAACCATTGTACTCCTAGTACAACAACAACACCTCCCATAGGAATGGAAAGCATTGGACTAGTCAATACATATTCCCCCATGGTTAGCTTGATATTATGGAATTTTCCAGAGAAATTTATAGTTCCTCCATTTGGAACCATCACTTGACATTCTGGTGCTGGGTATAGGAAACAATTTAATTCCTTGGCTACCTTACAATGAATAAAATTATGGGTGCTACCTGCATCAATCAACACTATTACCTTTTTATTCTTGATTTGTCCTTCTATCTTGAGAGTTTGAGGAGTGGTAATTCCTGCCAGTGCATTACACGATATGGTCGGATTTATTTCTTCCTCTTCTAGGGTTGGTTCCTGATGTATATCCTCTTCTTTTGAAGTTTCTTCTTCATTTTCTTCACTCCTCTTCAAAAATAAATTTAAAATAATTTCTTCTCCCGGCACCCACTTATGACCTTTAGTGTATTTGCTATCAAAAATGTGACAAAGCCCTTTTTCTCTTTTTTCTTCCAATTGTTGTGGTGTCAACCTTGTAGGTTTTGGAAGTCTAGGAGTAGCAACACTTCCATATTTATAGATGTGAGTGGTAGGTTTCCTTGTCGCCATAATTTTACATTCAATTTTTCATGCCAACTTGAATGCCTTCTCCAATGAATCAGGTTCCCAAACGTGGACCTCATGTTGGATTTTATCCTTTAAAGTCCCTATGAAGGCATCAATCATGTGTTCCTATAGAATATCATTTACCCTTATATTAAATTTTTGGAAGTCCTCAATGTGCTCCACCACTGAACCCTTTTGTTTGAGATTTATCAATTGGCTAAAAAAGTTGTTGCTCTTTGTATCCTCATAATGTGCTATCATTTCCTGCGTAAAAATTGACCAAGTGACAATTTTTTTATGGGAGAAAAGCCATCGATACCATAAAAATATATTTTGTTCTAAATATAAAGTTGCAATGCATACCTTTTGTGTGTTTTTCACATTATTGAGATCAATATATTGCTCCATCTGTAGTATCCATGTTACCGAATCCTTGCCATCAAACTTGCTCATATCAATCTTTGGAATATGGTGGGTCTTCCATCCAACATTCAAGTTTATAAAATCACAATTAAAATTTATTTTTCTCTCATATTGAGTTTACTCCACTATATTTTCACCATTAGGAATCTTTTCTTGTATCAACTTTGTCAAACCTTCCATTTTTTCTACCATACCATCCATCTTAGCTTCCACGTCTTTCTTCAAACCATCCATATTAGCTTCCACGCCTTTCTTCAAACCATCCATATTAACTTCCACACCTTTCTTCAAACCATCCATCTTAGCTTCCACACCTTTTCTCAAAATTTCCATTTCATTTTTTGTTGCTCTTTGCGAGAGCGAAATTTGGTGCACTTGCTCTTGTAATTTTGATATATCATGTTGCACTTCTTCATCATCATGAGTCATAGTAGAGTATTCTGAGGGCTTTATGGGTGTTGAATTATTTTTAGGGGGCATTTTAGAAATCAATACTAATATCTATGCTTCAATATACCCTTGGAATCACTTCAAACTGATTTTTTAAACAAGACTTATGCAATTTGAAAACAAAAATACACACCTTTTTCTTGCTTTTGAGGAGCGCGATATTGACACTGAATTATCTCTGCAATTTCGGATCTACAATATTTGAAATTTGGTTATGTAGTAACCTTCTGAATCTTCTTTCAAATGCCATAGGGCTGACCTGATTTGGATGCTTCAAGACAAATTTATTCCCTATCTCCCACAATGACCTATTTATGGACTCATTCAGTAGAGCACACTTGTACGTCATGCCGCGAGTCATTTTTTCTTCCTTCGGCTCTGAAATTGATACACACAAAACTACAGTCCATGGAATTTCGACCACGTTTTACAGAATTCCAATCTGATGCTCAGAGAGAGAGTTATGATAATTTTCACAAGGTCACCTATTTGAGATGAAATTTAGGAGCCTGAAACAACCCTAACTTCCATAGACCATATCTCTGAAACTATTGCACACCAAGATTTGATATTTTTACATGAGCTTCCTCAGGATTTCAGCTTCGTGTGATAATAATTTCAGCTTCTGAACCTTTGTATAAAAACATTTATAGCTAAAATTCCATGATGACCTGTTTGGAGAAGTGAAACCCCATAATCCAAAGCTCTGATACCAAATGTTATGAAGCGAGATCCAAAAATAAAATAAAAGATAGATCAACGCCTTAGAATTTAGCCACTTTGAGGGGGAAAACTCCTTTACATTGCATAAATGAACAATTTTTGGATGATACAAATGACAAAACCTCCTTCTATATGTAGGATTCCATGGAGTCACAATATAATCCTGGCCGACCTAACAATAATAATGTAAGCGCAATAATAACAATATGGGGGTTACAGGGGGTACAACAATAATAATAAGGGGGTTACACTAACAACAATAAGGGACTACACTAGTAATATAGGGACCTAACACTTACACGAGTCTCACTCTACATTTAAAGGATCCCAAAACATAGAATGCTTCTAACTAAAATGACTAAATCAATCAAGAATGCTTGAAACATCAAGACTCACAAAAACATATCACTCATGTATGCTAATTCAAAAGACTTACAAGAATATGAAACATGATTCAATTCAACCTCAAGGAATGGTTATGAACTACCTTCATTTAATACTAAATCTGGAATGCTTGATAATAAGACTTACAAAAACAAACTAATATTTCATGAAGGTTCAAAATATTGATAGTAACATGAGGCAGAACTGTGTAAATCATAATATGGAATGAAACAGTAAATGATGGAAACAGATAAGAAGATGAACAATACACATGTTATAGTGTCATTTATCACCTTCATATACTTGATGATTTACACTTTGGCCTTGGGCACCCTTTTCTCCAGACTTGAACATTTTCTCAAAAAACAGTATGTTAAAACCCATACGCAACTCTACCCAGACTTTTCCACGTATACACGCAAGTCCATTCATAGAGATCCGTGTATAAATTTTTAATTATTAAAAATATATATATATTCCCTATTATTGAGACAGGTTTGATGGTTATTCCAGTAATTTAACCATCCCAGCTCGTGGCCTAACTATTCCTAACTACAGAAACTAATTTGGGGGAGTATATAAGCCCCTCAAAGGAATGGCCTAAGGGAGGGAGAAAAGATATAGATATTATACTCTGTTGGAGCCCTATTCAAGTCTGATATTCTCGTGCCTCCTGCACTTCCCAGGTATATTCACGAGACCCTTGTTTCCTTGAGATGTTCATCACCCTATATGACATCTATTGTGCACACATCTTGGAAGAACTCTTCTGAGGCTAGGGCTGGACGGATCGAGAGGACGATATGCTCGAAGGTCGTGGCAGGATTCAGGTGATCTCTCCACGTTTTGATTACCGTATGTGTCATTCATAATAAGAAGAGTCATCTTGTTCCCGATGTTTACATGTTCATGATGCTTTATACATGTGTAATAATCATTAATTGAACATTTCATATTGTTTTTATGATATTATGCATGGTTTTCACTGACATTTAGGAAATATATATGATGTACAACTAGGTTTTTGTGTACAACTAGGTTTTTGTATTCGTTCTTTGTGGATTTACAGGTTTCGGAGTAGAAAGTGTTGCAGGGGGTTTTCACCCCACGGGATCTACATCAACCGAGGGACTTTTGGGTAAGTTATGCAACCAGTAGTATCTAGTTTTCAGTATAGAAGTTGGTTAAGTGAGTCCTTCTTGAATGGCATGCCCCTGATCTGTGAAGGTTGTCAACCCAAGACCTTTAGGGTATTATTTCCCGAAACAGAAATGGCGACTCCGCTGGGGATCACATTCTTGTGATTTCCCGTTTGGATTGTTTCATCTGTCTTTTAGGTTCCCAACAATTTCTATCACTTTTTGCAACCTAGCAAGTCTTATTTTAGTCAAATAGAAGACCTGGTCTCTTGATCAGGCTTGATTTTTTATCTTTTCCTTATCTTTGTTTACATATGCAGTTTTTTCTTTACACAGTCGCGTATACACGTTGTTTTTTACAAAGGGACCCGCGTATACGCGAGTTTCCTTTGTTACAGTCGTGAATGCACGCTTGTTGCTCATTGCAAAAACGCGTATGCCTGGGAAAATTTGAAATTTTTAATTTCTAGCCACTGTGGTCTTTTATGTCTATGCTTAGCTTTCTGTATTATTTTGAAGGTCTCTGGACAACGTTTAAAGTAATTTTGTATCTGTTTCTCTATTTCTTGTATGAAAAACTAGCCATTTGGTGAAATCCTTGTTTTGTATGTTTGCAATTGTGGCTTGAACACCAAGATCCTTCCCTGATGATTATTGGTTGTCTTGAACATTCACAATAGCAAGTCTTTACTCGTTTGCTCTTCTTGGCCTTATGCATTGCTTCACATTTGGATTTTTTCTTCTTAGTGTAGCTTGGTTTTCTTGATTTCGTAGACTTGTCTTGTTTCGAATTTTTAAAGATCTTTTCTTGATTCTTTGACTTATTGTTTGCTGCAAGATTATGCTATTGTACTGAGTTGATTGATTGAGTTTCTTGCTTCTGTTTTCTCGTATAAGTCCCGCTATGAAAGTAGCACGGTTGGCTTGAGTACTTTGAAGCCCTTGCTTGGAATTCATGTTTGTTTGATTCGGTTCTTGGATAGTTTTCATTTGTCTTCTTGAAATCTCTTTTATTTCTTGTATAAGTTGAAAAGCCCAAAAACATTTTGCGTTTTCCGTTGCTTTTTGCTTTCAATTTTGTTTATGGTTTCTTTTCCTCTTTTGAAGCTTTTTGATTCAATTTCTAGTCTTTGGTTCTTGGCTTGATTTGGAAGGAAGTCTGCTTTTTATTTCTCTCTTTATGTCAAGTGCATTTTGGCATTTTTATACATAGGAGTTTTGATTTTGAACTAGCTTTGTTGTTTGCCAAAAATTTATTGAACCTTTGTTTTTCTAGAGAATTCTTTTTTGCTTCTGTAGAGGTAGAATCTTAGGATTTGCATTTCATTGGTAGTTTTCGTTAAGTACATTTGATCATTTTTGGTCTTTTTCGTAATTTTCTGAGTTGTGTGAAGTGTGAGTATCTGAAAAGAAAAAAAAGTTTTTGTTTATTAGTTTCGTAGAACCTGTGTAGAAATCACTCTTCATCGAAAGGAAATCATTGCATTTGCATGTAGTTTGGTTTTCATTGGTTTCTTCTGTGTCATAAAAACACCATCAGTTTCACTTTCGTGCACCCTTGACTTAAATAACAGCCAATCTAAAATAAGCGATATAATTAAAAGCAACTAGTAGTTTTTGTATTATTTTCATTAATCATACACCAACTAGCTAAGTTCTATGGCCTTGGATTAGGTGAGTGGAGATTTAACTCTCCAAGGCCACTCAAACTGTTAAACATAGAAGTTTATTAATGAGCGAAATCCAACACCGTTAAGTGGACCGGGAAAGCTCTCCTCTAGAGAGTCAAGCTCGAGGGATAGTACAAATGTCAATGGTCCATGTTTGAATTTGGTCGGTTTCGTGACTTGCTCCATATCTAGGTGCCACCATGGCAAACCAGAGAGAGCACACGATAATTGAGTCTTCAGAAACAATGGGAATTCGACTCCGTTGAGGGATTTTTGTTTGATTTTTTCGTCAATGTTATGACGCAACTCAGAAATAGAAGAAAGCGGGGGTCAATGCACCCAGAAAAACCAGGGTTTGAGTGTTAAGAAGAGGGGAAAACAGTGTCGAGATCCGCATTGTATACCATGCAGAGAAGCATTACTAAACAATGGCTTTGTTGGCTTAATATAGGTCCGCCTAACCCGTGTGCACCCGCTCCTGCACCGAGGGTCTCTTCTCTGGTGTGGGAGCGCGCAGTCTTGAAGGTGAAGCAGGGCCGATTGAAAGTGGGTATGGGGAAGGTACCAGGTAATGGCAAAAGGGGGTGGGATGGTCACAGTGGCACTCAAAAAGAGGAAAAAGAGAAAGGGAAGGGGGATTCTATTAGCAGCCCTCGGAAGAGAGGTAAAAGGTCTGATGCGGAGAACATGCAAACCATATTGCATGTAATCAGTGTCGGGACTCCGACGCAAGTCAAAACTATGATATCAACGTGGGAAGCGAAATTGAAAACAGAAGAAGCAATAGAGCCATCTACCAAGGAATGGGAGAATTTGATCACAGACCTAGGGAATGCCTAGGGGCAGCTTACCATGTTCAAACAGAAAATACATCTATATTGGATGATGAAATGCATCATGGTGAAAGCCATCACTGAAATTCAGGCAGGAGAAGGGCATCCACAGGAAGAGATGATGAACCCCAAGGAAATCTATAAAGAGTTGCAATCTATTTAGCTCCAAGTGCACCATCATTATGTCTGGTTGGGTAGAATTGAGAGACAACTATAGAGCATGCACTATGTCAAAATGTCAGGTTCGAGCACTAAAGATCCAGTGCTAGTAGAGTCATCTGAAGACTAGCTACCGGCAAGAATTTTTCACCCTTATTTTTGTTATGATGTTGACAGAGCTTTTATTTTAGTAGTGTGACAGACTTACAGGCATACTTGGCCTAGATGGGCAGACTCAAAATTTTCATGTTTTGGATGGGCTATAAAGTAGTTCGGTGGCCAACAGACCCGGTTTCCTCCGGGCAGGTTGAGGCCATCGAACAATATATATTTGTAACCTACTTTTATGATTAATAGAAAAGAAAAGGATCTACCACACTCGTAAAAAAAAATGTCCAAATGGGACATGAAAAAAATAATTTTTCTTTTGACTCAAAAATAAATTATTTTGACTCTAGCATGAAGAACATGCATTACAAAAATATAATAAATACATCAATGATAAATACATATATTATAAAGACCAAACCTAGTTACAACTTCAACACTCCCTCTAAACTAGGGAGGTATTCATAATGACTCATCGAGATATTCTCAAGTTTAAATATTCATATAAGAAAGGATCTGGATTAATAAGCATCATTGATGATAACATCATCATAAACAGCATTGCCAAATTACCAAGGCCTTGACAAGTAAGCTCTATCTCTCCACTAGATCAGAGCTAAATTTTGGGAGGCATTCAATAGGACACCATACTGCCTCTCCAAGATACATACTCCACATAGGTTCACGAGAGTATGTCCTCCACGGGACCATTTCCTACTTATCACAAGGAAATGTAAGTCCACTGGACCATTCTTTAACCAAGTCCATGTACTTGAATTAGGGTGTTAATCATAATTGGTCATAGTACATGACTCAAGAATGTTTGTCCAAGATGCTCGTCCAATCCACCATTCTCTCTATACGTGTCCATGTACTTGACTTATGGTTGTTAGCCCCAGCCACAGTACATGATGCAAGGAGAACAAGGTGTCCATTCTCGCTCCTCATCCACAACTCCAAGCTTGTCTCGAAAATTCTCATACTTTCCCTTAGAAAGGGAATTTTCCAAAACGTCAGCTACGTATTCGTTAGTAGAGATATAATGTGGCTTCGCGACTCCATCCTACACCATGTTTCAAATGTAGTGGTACTTAATCATAATATGTTGTGTCCTTGCGTGAAAGACTAGTTTCTCTGTCAAATTTATGCAACTTTGATTATCACAAAGTATCATGGTCGGATCCAAAAAGTCTTCAAACAAATCAGCAAGTAATTTACAGAGCCAAACAACTTCACAACTAACTTCACTAGCGGCCATAAATTCAATGTCAATGGTGCTTAGTCTAACATAATCATATTTTCTACTCATAAGAAATCATAGTGGATCCCAAAAAAAAAGCAACCACCAATAGTACTCTTCCCATCATTGGCACTGCCAACCCAGTGTATCCTAATAATCGAATTTCATTTCCTGTGTTAGGATGGGCATTGGTAACTCCACAATTGATTGGTCTCTATTAATAAATCATTAATATATAAAGGAGAGGGTGACACTTCGAATTCATATTCCAATGTCTTTTCATCTTCTTATTTTCATATTTACAATATTTTCCCAATCTCTAAAGATTGGGTGTCGACACCCCTCCATCCGCACCCCCACCCCCAATATGAAGGAATGTTGGTGATTCCAAGCATCATTTTGAATCTTTCAAACTTTTCTCTTCCAAGTGCTTTAGTAAAGATGTTTGCAATCTGCTCATTTGTGGAACAATGGTGTGGGTGAATAGTCTTGGCCTCAACATGATGTCGAATCAAATGATAATTTGTATTGATATGCTTAGTTTGATCATGGAACTTTGGATTCTTTACCAGTTTTATTGCAGAAGTATTGTTAATAAAAAGATCAGTAGAATGCATTTGTTTCTCCTACAATTATTCAAGAATTTTTATGAGCCACACAATTTCCTTCGTTTCTTTTGCAACTGCCTCTAAGGTGGAATCTGTTGGAACTGATTGTTTGTGTGACCTCCAGGAGAGGACTCCCAATCCAAGACTCATAACATAACATGAAGTAAGCTCATTACATAACCTTAAGTAGGCTCATAACCTAACCTGAATTAGATACTCCATTTTATTTATCTCCATCAAATACTGAACCAAAGTATCCAATCAAGCTGAAGTCGTCCACATGTGTATACATGAGTCCAAATTCTTTAGTTTCCTTCAAGTACCTTAGAACTTTTTTTTGCAGCAAACCCATGGTATTGGAATAATAATAATCAATATTTATTGATTATTATACTAATAATAATATAAAGAAAGAACAAAAAAAAAAAACTTATTAATGAAACAATAGTATGTTAACTTTACATTATAGATAGACTAATTTATTCTTATCAAATTGGTAGCTATGCACCGGACATTTTACATATTTTGCATCTTCTTTTACATTTTAATTTTTTATTGTGAAATTAGTCATGGTTTTTGGACCTGTGGTATTGCTAGTCCTTGGTATTGGCCCATGGTATTGTAACAAAATCTACTTATAGGTTAATAATATCCATGGTAATGTCGGAGGAATATTCATGGTTAAGAATTTTGTTATATTGTAACTTTACTATAAGTATTAAGTTTTTATGTGCTTATTAATTAAATTTAAATGTGGTTAAATCAGTGTTAGTCCTTGCCAAGGCAAAACTCTAGCAATTGACCTTTGCACAAAATAATGCATGTGAATAACTCCTCCCCTCTAACCAAGTATGTATTATTGTGTTTGTGCGCCAGTTTGTTTCAAAGAAAAATGAGATTGTTATGATTTGTTAATCGATATAGGAGACTCTTAATTTGATTCAAATTTGTATCAATGGAGGGGATTTTCATACAACTTTGCACCAATAGGAGAAAAAAAGGGGATCTCTTGTTAAAGACTAATTTTAGAAAAAAAAAGGATATTAAGCCTTCCTCCAACAAGTTCACTTGGACTAATAAGAGAGCAATCCCGAATCATATTGCTACAAGGTTAGCTAGATTTCTTGGAGAAACTTCTTTCTCATCACAAAACATATTGGCTTCTTCACATACTCTCCCTCGAAACAACTCATATCACTATCCAATTGAGTTAGAGATTTCTAAAAAAATATAGACTGTGGTCCTTTACTCTTTCACTATTGTCCAATCTTGACTAGAAAAAATGGTTTTAGAAATCTAGTAAGGCAAGTATGGAGAGAATGGGTTCTTGGCAGCACGATCTCGATCTGGGAAAAGAATATAAAAATACTAAAAGAAACCTTATAAAAATGGGACATAGATCAAAGGATGGATAGGAAATCTATTACACAGGTTATCAAACACTAACGGAGACCCTTAAATCCAAACTAAAGGAAGGACCAGTGGCAAATAATCTTCTTAAGGAGGAGTTTGAAGCATATCATAGAACATTAAAAGAAGAGGAATAAATCTGGAGACCAAAGTCTAGGAGTCTCAAGCTTCAATCAAGGGGTTTCAACACTAAATACTTCCATAACTAGGCAAGATATAGATTTTGGAAAAATAACATAAAATAAATTGTGGCTAGAGGCTGAAAAATATTAGACTTATTGCATATCAAGTAAGAGGTGTACCACCACTATAGTGATATATACAGTGTGGTTGAACTAGCAAGTCTAGAGGTGAGACAATTTATAATAGAGCACGTTTCAGAAATTTTAAATCCCAGGGATAATATTTCACTTATGAAAGATATCACTAAGGAATAAATTAAAAAGGTGGTGTTTTCTTTGAACTTGGATAAAGCTCCAAGACCGGATGTGTTTATAGTGCATTTTTATCATTAGTTCTAGGAGGTGATAAAATTTGACTTTCGTAGAATGATACACTACTCTTTTAAACATAATTGTATGGGAGGAGGAATTAATACTTCCTTGCATTGGTTCCAAAAGAATCCAACTTATCTTCATTTGCAAGGTTTAGACCTATCTCGTTATGTAATGTCTCTTAGAAAGTTATTTCAAGTATATTGACCATAAGAATTAAATTCCTCCTCCCAAAAATCATCTAAAAAAATCAAGGCGGCGGATTTGTGCATCAAAGGCAAATATTTGATAATATCATTCTTGTACAAGATGCTATTCACTCTAGCCAAGATAGAAGAGATAAAGGTATGTTAATCAAGTTACACATGGCAGATGCCTTTGATTGAGTAAGACATGAATACTTACTTGTTCAAGGTTATGTCAAAATTTGGCTTTGATAATAAATTTATTCAATGGGTTCCTCTCTACATCAAATCACCTTGGATTTCGCCTTTAGTCAATGGAAGAGTTCCAAATTTCTTTCGTGTTTCGTGAGGCTTGCGCCAGGGCTACCCTTTATCTCTGTTTTTGTACATCATAAGGGCGAATTTTCTTAGCACAAGCATAGAGTTTGAAAGATGTTTGGAGTGTTTACCAAGTTTAAGATTTGTTCAAGGAACAAAGAATATAAATCATTCCCAATTTTTTGATGACGCCCTTTTACTAGGAGGAACCTCGACAATAATTGCAAGGAGATTTAAATTGCACCTAGACAACTTTCTAGAGGCTTTAGGCAGACTCATAAATTCAGGGAAATCTCAAATTTACTCTTGGAATATCTCTTTCCGAGAGTAGAGTAAAATTGGAAGAATCTTGGATTTTCGACCTGTGGAAACTTAGCAAGACCTGGTTGTAAAACTTTGGGCTAATCTGATGGGATATGCGTCATGGATACTTGAGGAGGGAGATCAAGTTGGGTGGAAAAACTATGAGCACTCTGTGTGAGACAGTTATGTTCCCCTTCTCTTCCATCATCGAGATCATCCAAAAGCAAGCTATTGGAAAAAAAATACCAACCCAAAAATTAATCCTTTTGTTGGCTTCTTGCTCATAAAAAAATATTCACTGCAGAAAATTTGAGGAGGAGGGGAATTCAAGGACCTTCAATATTCCCTCTTTGTAAGCAACAAGAATAATCGAATCTCTCATTTCTTTCTACAATGCTCTTTCACTAAGAAAGAGGGGAATTCAAGGACCTTCAATATGCTCTCTTTGTAAGCAACAAGAATAATTGAATCTCTCATCTCTTTCTGCAATGCTCTTTCACTGAGAAAGAGGGGAATTCAAGGACCTTCAATATACCCTCTTTGTAAGAATCTCTCATCTCTTTTTGTAATGTTCTTTCACTAATGCAGTGGAGGTGACTTCCCCAATCTCTATGAAAATTGTGCTCTTATGTGATGAGTTTTGATCTCAAAAACATAAAAGAGAATTTCCTCCTCAAAAATTGGATCTGTCTCGAAAATTAAAAATAATTCTCTAATCCTTGGGCTGGGCCAAGAAAATTTCTCAAGAAATATGGAAGCTTAGAATGGCAGATGCAAAACTAATTGATTCGAAGTGGTTGAGATTAGGATAGATCCTTAATTTTGATGGAGCCCCAAAGTAGAATCTAGGGGTGGTAGGAGGGGGAAGGGTGCTTTATGACCCCTAGGAATTCAAAGTTACGAAGTATCCATGGGCTTTAGGACACTTGATGAATAATTGAGCCAAAGCCTATGGTTTCTATCAAGGTTTTTTGTTGGCTAAAGAAAATCATGTCAGTGTGCTTACTATCTTGGTAGATCCTTTCATAATTCTTTTTCATTTCGTGAAGGGTCCTACTCAAAGGAAAAATCCCTCGAATTCCTTATGAAAAGAATTTGAAAAGTTGCAAAAGGAATCCCCGCACTAGAATTCTTCCATGTTCTAAGAGACTTCAATAAAAAAACAGACCATTGTGCTAATGAGGGGTGTAAATTGTGTATGGGTGAATTGAAAGTTAATAGCCAAATCAGACCTTTTCTAACCCCTTAGAAATGGATGGAGTTAAAAATAAAAATAAAATTGTTAAAAATAATAATAATAATGTGGGGGTAGGGGGGGCAGGAGGGCATAGAACACGTGGCAACCCCTATGAAGATATTGCATGTGATCAAACCCAACATTCACTCCCATATCATTTCACGTGTTTTGAAGCTCCAAAATGCCATCCCTTCTAGGAATCGAAGTATTAAGTACCTCACCACCCAAATCATGCTCCTGTGCACTTCTTTCAATTCGCATGGGGAGTCAATTACGAATATTTATTGCCACTGGTGTGTTAGCAAATGTGGGAATATGGTGAAAGGATGGCTCAAGTCAATCTCGTCCCCAATGTTCCTTGTGTATGATGTCCAAGTGCAAATTAATTCGGCAAATAAGAGTGGGTGAAGAGATTATTCCCTATTTAGGCAAGTTTCCTCAACACGCAGTTTTTTTGGAAGAAGGGGGGGCATTTTCCCTTACACCCAGGGACAGGCCCTTGTGGTAGCGAGTGCAGTCCATGCAATTCCCATCGAGGACATCTACTGGCAATTTGAAGTTGGACGTGTGCATCTTCCAAGTCGGTATTTTGTGTCTACACATTAGCATGGAAGGTGTGTTATCATGGGGAAATGTATTCAGAGTAGTTTTAAAAATTTATGGTATAGTATCACATGGGTTATATTTAATGAATGGTGTACATCTCAATTTGATTCGAGTGTCTTGTTGATTATAGTGGAGAACTACTGGAGGAAATGGCTCATATGCTATGTTGTCTTTATGGAGTATCATGGTTCCATTCTTTTTTCTTCAGTCATCATTGTAAGGAGCCTTCTTGACTTTGGTCTGATTCATAGTTTAGTTCTGAACAGAGAAATCTATGTCCACTTTTAAATCAATCAGGGAAGTAACAACAAATTACCCTCACAGTTGACTTCTCAAGTGCCTAAGTATCAAGTTAATTTCCCTTAATAATATCAATGTTGTTGTCATTGGCATTAACAGCTGATGCAGGAGCATTTTTCAAAGTTTCTAAGACCTAAGAGCCTTATCACACATTTACTAAAGGGAGTGGGTTCCTTTAATTATTTTGTTTATTTTCCTAAGTTTAGTTGAGTTTTAAAGAGATTTAAATGTTATTTGATTAATAAAGAATATCCCGTGAGTTGTAGAGATATTAGGGATGAGTGAGAAATCCTAGAAAGAGTGAAGATTTTAGGGATCTAGAGGTCTAATATAGGATTTGGTTGAGTAAAGAATGGAATTGAGAGAAGCTTTAGGAAATATTGAGAGATTGTTGGATCTGAACTGAAATTGGTTCATGATTTCTTTTTGCATATATTGGTAAGTATTTTGAAACAACGAGGGTTGGCTGAGGTTGGCTAGTTAAGTTTGTGAGAGTACGATGAGTTAGAGAAGTCATTTTAATGTGTGTGTTCAGGCCCACAAAGGCTGTATATTGTAATCAAATTAGATTTCAATGAAGATTGAATGATTATGTATTTATTAGAATTTGTTTTAACCATGGCTTATAAATCCTATGTGATTGTGTGATTTGTGGTGTGCCATTTGTTTAAGTAGAATTGCTGTTGAAAATTCAAATTGGATGAATCAGTAGAATGGGATCCAAATCGGTAGCTGTCATGGAGTCTTGAGACTCTATGTATTAAATCAGGAATTGCACAGTCGAGGGAATGTCAATGGTTGCATAACCAGCTGGAACCTCCAAAATGAGTGGTGAAGGAACACCTTGTAGAGGCATAAGTTTATTGATGAGTTGTTGAAGAGAGTAGCATGGAGTAATGTTTGGTCGCATAGGTCCGCAACTGTGTTTTTCCCAAAATCTTAGAGGTTTCAGAACAAAAGCGTGAAGGAGGAGCGGACGGTCATGATTAGATCACAGATCTGAAAGGGGAGAGATCGACGGCTAAGATGACTTCGCAAGTTAAACAAAATAACTTGCAATGTGATGTGATGAAGGGCGAATAGTGAAGACCGTTAGATTGGACACAAATCAACGATGGACGACAAATCGCAATTTCGCACATCGCAAAATTTAGCGGATAGCGTTAAGGCTTCGCAAGTTAAGTTGTTTGCGATGCGATGAGGAGAAGGGCCATGTGTCGGCATTGCGCACGAGTGCACATCGCATGATTTATGGGTTTGCGTTATCGGTAAAGAGTTAAACTTGCGGGAAAGCAATTTGCGATAAGACGAGAAGTTGCGATGTTGCGATGTGACATCGTCATCGCAACTTCGCATCGGCGATTTCATTGTTTACATTTTAAGTTATTTTTTATAATTGCCAATATGACCGTAATTGGTCATCTTGTTATGGGACCCTCTAGTAAGAAGTTTCGCGTATATGTAAGTGATTTGAGTTTATGTGTGATTTGTTTTAAAGTAACTATTGTTGATTGCACGCATATGTATGTTTAATAAACTCCAATATTATAATCCGCAGCGGAAGCGAGTTTATGTGGGTCCATAAACCACAGGTCCGGGGTGTTGTGTAACTTTGTTACCTTCTTGTATCATTTTGGTTATGACATTTTCTGTACATATACTCTATTTCGAGTATAATCCTGGGGTAAAGCAGAGTTGATAGTCAGCCCTACATCATTTTTGGTATCAGAGAAACTAGTGCTCTTTGGGGTCTTATTCAAGGATTGAATTTTATTCTCAGTATGTGTAAAATTTGCATTGGTAATAGATACAGATATAGGGGGTTATGGTCTGAAAGGAATTGGTCGTTGAGAGATCAAAATACAAAAGATTTTATGCAGAGAAGAATCTTGAAATGTTGCAAGCAATGAAGACTTCAGCGATTTCATTCAAGACAGATTGCGGAAAAAGGTTTGAGGAAGACAAGATCAGGGAAGGATATTGTAAGTCTTTAAAACTTTAATGATATATCTCTGTGAATGTAAGTAGAAACAATAAATTGCAGCGAAGTAACTGTGACAAAAGACAAGGGAGCAAGTGAAGAAATTGCAGCAAGAGATATTGTAAGGAAATGAATAGAACATGGATGTTCTTAGAAGGAAAAGGAAATTAGTTGAAAAAAGAATTGAATCATAGATAGTGAAAATTAAAGCAACAAGTTTATTGTCCAAGCCAATGAAAGCTTAAGGAGATAAGATCATTAGAATATCTCTCAAGTATGAGCTATATTTTAATATTTGATCTAATTTGAATTAGTTTCACAATGAAGAGAATTGTAGCAGACAACACACAGCAGCAGACTGTGTAAAGGGAAGAGAAGTTGTGTTAGTGGCAAATTCAACAACGGCGATTGTTGTAGAAAAGAAGAGAATAGCGAAGTTCTCAAAACAGAGAAAGGGGGCAGGTGAGCATTGGTTACAAAATCTTGACAGCGTTGGAAGCTGAGCAAGAGTGCTCAAAAGAGGTTTTGTTGCAGAAACCAGAAGGAAGTATACCAAGATGATGACTTAGTGTAGGTGACAAGTAAAGACTTGTTACAAAGAAATGAGAGGATTATTGTAAGCTCACATCGGGCAAAGGGAGTCCACATATAGAAGCCGAGATGACTATTAGGGGTCATGAGAGAAGCCACAACATAAGAAAGAAAGATGCCAAGGAAAATGGCAAGGGAAAAAAGATGAGTCAAGAGGTCCTTGACAAAGACATTGCTGAATTGAAAGCAAGTATTGATGCAATAATAATGTTGCTTGAAGACTGTGAAAGGGGCCAAAGGTATGGTTGGACTATGAAAAGAAAGAAGATAAAATGGAAGTTGTTGCAGAAACAGATAAAGAGGAGAATGTACATAAGATTAAGAAAAGAACTCAGAGCAGCTGAATTAAAGATGAAAGATGGTTATTGTAGACCTGCGCAAGAAGTTTAGCTTGCTGAGGAAGGAATTATTGATGATTTTCTAAACTATTGGACAAGTTCATATCAACTGGGAGATTTGATGAAGGAGACATCAAAGGAAGAGGAGCATTGTATTTTTGAAACTAATGTTTTGTGCATGTATGCAGGTGATGAACAACGTTTAGAGGATGTATTTATGCAGGTTGATGAAGAAATGAAGTTGTTAGAAGAGATGGTTGTAATGAAATAGTTCTTAATTGAACATGTGTTCAAAGACACTGAAGATGGACCACTGTTGAAAACTACTATGGACGCTGGAAATGATGAATCTAGTAAGACTTGGCAAATGATGGCAGACAGTGTGAAGACAAAAGGAAATTGCAAATTGCAAAAAGAGTAGAAAAGAATTATGAAGATAGCCTTATGACAGGATTAAACGAGGGTATATGTATAGTGCAAACACTTGAGGTAATGGGATTATCTCTTCAAATTTCATTCAAAAATTATGAACCTATATTGATAGTTGATGGATAAGAAATTGTTTTGAAAGGACATAATGGAGCATCAATGAAAAGGGATCTTAATAAACATTGCATTGTAGAAGATGGTAGAACAGAAAATTTACAAGGAGAATTTAACCCAAGGAGGTACAGTTAATCCAATAAAGGCTATGAAGAAGAAAGGAAAAGAGGACAGTCAAGAACTTAAGAATAAGTTAGCAGAGGCTAATGCACAACAGAAAATTGAAGACAATGTTATCTGTACAAATTGCAAAAGGTGAGCGTAATTAGCAAACTGAAAGGAGACAGACAATCTCAGAGGATGAAGGCAAGGATGCTTTCATGAACTATGCATTTGCAGTGAACAACAAAGGGGTTCAATGGAATGTGATATTCATGGTGTTAACAGTAATTTTTACTATTGTAAAAGGGAATTTACAGTGGAATGGAAAATCGGTTGCATATGGTGATTTTGTTCCCTGTACAGAAACAATGAAAACTTTAGCTTCTAAAATTAGAGATTGGCAGATTTTGACTGAAAAGAAAACGAGGATGGAAAAAGCAACTTGGTGGCTTACAATTTTGTAAGGAAGAAAAGGAAAGAATGAAAAGAAATGTAAAAGGAAGGAAGGCCAAAGAGAAAAACAAAGAACAGAATTCAGAAATTAAACAGTGTTTACAACAAAGTGAAAACAAAGAATTTTTTTTTCAAAACAAAACAAAATGAAAGAGGATATGACAAGTCGGACATGTCATATGCAAATCAAGGGGATGACAAATCAAAGAAAACTTGGAGCAGAGGTAATGAGGAAAAAGGTGGAAAATGTAATATGTTTTCTGAATTTAAATTATTAATTGTTGAATGTGTTTTTCAAGATAAAAGACAAACTTTTCTTGGAGATATATTTGTTTATGCAAATATGAGGGAGCACACAAGTTCTAGAGATGCATAAAATCAGTTTTTCGTATGGAAACAAGATGGGAGAAAGCAACTAGTTGATTCAGAGGTTTGGAATGGAGGAAAGAGAGTTGATATAACTCTTACACAAGTCATTGCAAAAGAGAAAGAAAATTGCAAAGGATGTGAAATTACAGTTCATGAACAAATTTTGTTTTTGATCCAAAGAAGGTTTGAATGTCGAGAGTTTATCTTGAGTTTTGAAATGAAAATTTGGGTGAACAGTTTAGTTAAATTTAATGTGAATATGAAAACAATTGAACAAGGTTCAATAACTAAAAATTTTGTAGTTGATGGACAGTGTATAGTGGGAAGGTCATATGTTCTTGTGTCAAACGAGGCACAATCTTCTTTTGAAATTGAGAAGATTCCACTCAAGATATCGGATAAGTGGATGATGAAAACAACAAAGGTGACAGGTATGGGAATTTTTTAAAGTCAACAAGTCAAGAAGAGATGGAAATATATGCAGGAAAGTATAAAGAATATGATTTGGAAACAGAAGAGGACACTGGTGATAGGGTCACAAATCAAAATATATGGTCAAGTACAAGACAATGGAACTAGTGGAGAATACATGAAGTTGAAGTTAAATATTGTTGAGATGATGACAAGACAACAGCACACAGAGGTACAAAAATTTATGTTTCTTGAAGAGATACTTATGTTGAATATCAATATCAAAACACTACGCAGTAGAGATGCTCATGACATTAGAGCAAAAGGACATCCACAATACACGGTTTGGCATCCAGGAGAAGGAGAAAATGCAACAAGCGAATACACCTGCCATTGGAAAAGGTCAAACAGCGAGTTGGAAGATGAAATCTAAGGAAGCTTACAACAGAGGAAATTGGAAGACTCATGAACAAGAGTCCATGACATATTTCAACCTGGGGAGGCTGAAGCAGGAGCATTCTTCAAAGTTCATAAGACTGAAGAGTTTTATCACACATTTACTAAAGGGAGTGGGTTTCCTTAATTATTTTGTTTATGTTTCTAAGTTTAGTTGAGTTCTAAAGATATTTAAATGTAATTAGATTAATAAAAAATATCCCGTGAGTTGTAGAAATCTTAGGGATGAGTGAGCGATGAGTGAGCGATCCTAGGAAGAGTGAGGATTTTAGGGATCTAGAAGTCTAATATAGGATTTGGTTGAGTAAAGAATAGAATTGAGAGAAGCTTCAGGAAATATTGAGAGATTGTTGGATATGAATTGAAATTGGTTCATGATTCCTTTTTGTATATAATGGTAAGCATTTTGAAACAATGAAGGTTGGCCGAAGTTGGCTAGTTAAGGGTGTGAAAGTACAATGAGTTAGAGAAGTCATTTTAATGTGTGTTCAGGCCCACAGAGGCTGTAGTACTGTAATCAAATTAGATTTCAATGGAGATTGAATAATTTTGTATTTATTAGAATTTATTTTAACCATGGCTTATAAATCCTGTGTGATTGTGTGATTTGTGGTGTGCCATTTGTTTAAGTAGAATTGTTGTTGAAATTTCATAGTGGATTGACCAGTAGAATGGGATCTGAATTAGTGGTTGTCATGGAGTCTTGAGACTCTACGTATTAAATAAGGAATTACACAGTCAAAAGACTGTCAATGGTTGCATAACCAACTAGAACCTCCAAAACAAGTGGCAATTGAACACCTTGCAGTCGCATGAGGTTATTGATGAGTTGTTGAAGGGAGTAGCATGGAGGAATGTTTGGTCGCAGAGGGCCGCAACTGTGTTTTTCCCAAAATCTCAAAGGTTTCAGAACAAAAGCGTGAAGGAGGTGTGGACGGTCATGATTAGATCACAGATCTGAAAGGGGAGAGATTGACGGAAAGTTTCGATGCTGTGATGCGACATCGTCATCACAACTTCGCATCGGCAATTTCATTGTTTACCATTTAAGTTATTTGTTATAATTGTCGATATGCGATGCACCGTGATTGGTCATCGTGTTGTGGGACTCTCCAATAAGAAGTTTTGCGTGTATGTAAGTGATATGGGTTTATGTGTGATCTGTTTTAAAGTAACCGCTGTTGATTGCGCGCGTATGTATGTTTAATAAACTCCAATATTATAATCCGCAGCAGAAGCAAGTTTATCTAGGCCCATAAACCACAGGTCCGGGGTGTTGTGTAACTTTGCTACCTTGTTGTATCATTTCAGTTATGACATTTTCTGTACATATACTCTATTTCGAGTATAATCCTGGGGTAAAGCGGGTTTGATAGTCAGCCCTGCATCAACAGTGAGGCATCCATGGGGTGTAATCAGAAGGCAGCCATTGCCCTGCTTGCAGATAGGCTTGACTCACTGCAATTGGATATTTTCACACTTAAATTAAAGCATAATGAACATATAGCTTCTACTTCTTGTGTCATGGAAAATCTCCAAGAGATAAAAACAAAATCAGAGAAAAATGAAGACGAATTGGATGCATTTCATAGGCAGATAGAAGAGCTCCAAGATGTCCACATTTAAATCATTGAGGGAAGTAACAACAGATCCCCCACAGTTGGTTTCTCAAGTGCCTAAGTATCAACTTAATTTCCCCTAATAGTTTCAATGTTGTTGACAGTTTCAATGTTGTTGACATTAACAGTAAGGCATTCATGGGATGTAATCAGAAAGCAGCCATTGCCCGGCTTGCAGAGAGGCTTGACTCACTGCAATTGGATATTTTCACACTTAAATTGAAACATAATGAACATATAGCTTCTACTTCTTGTGTCATGGAAAATATCCAAGAGATGAAAGCAAAATCAGAGAAAAATGAAGACGAAGTGGATGCACTTCATAGGCAGATAGAAGAGCTCCAAGCACAGGTGAACAACTTATCTCTCAACATGATAGATATGGTCAGTTCAAGCATTTCAAACAATGTTAATTGTCATGACTGAAATGAACCTGCCCAATATTCGAGTAATACGGCCAATTCAAGCATTCCAGATACCGTCAATAGTCCTCATGTAAATGAACCTGCCCATAACTTAAGCAAATTCAATATTATGAAAGATTATATCATCAATCAGTAAATTGATGATGTTTTAACTTTCACTAACGCCAGTTTATAATGCAATTTACAAAGACTATTTACGATTATTCTTGATTCTGATATGAATTGATCTTCAAAAGTAATATATAAACAATGTCATATTAACAATTAGAAAATAGACTGAAGCCACACCACTCCCCAAAAAAAAAAATTACACAAATACAATATAAATAGAAATACTCATATCTGAAATTAAGACCATTTACTTTTGTTTGGATCATTTACCTTTATTGGTGTGAGGAAATGGAGACCACCGTCACATTCTCCCCTGCACAAGTCCCTTAACCTGTGCATATGCAATGACAAACCACTATAAAAACAACCCAGGCTAGGGCGAGAATTGGAAGCCTAGTTTCCGTTTCACACTGGTGCCGTGGTTACCATTATAGACTACCATTTGATCATAATACACATAGATAGAGAGAGAGATAGATGTACGGAAGGTCGGGCCCAGCAATCGAGGACGCTGAGATTATATTCAACGAATGCATTGCGGGCGCTTACATCGAAGAAATGAGGACGAGTGAGTGTATAGCCTCGAGCAAACCGAAATAATCTGTGTTTCCTTTCTAGGATTAGCATTTCTCAATCTATTCGAAAGCCACATGGGTAAGGGCACTGTTGTTGTAACTTGTAC
Source organism: Pinus albicaulis (assembly GCA_034641835.2). Taxonomy (NCBI): domain Eukaryota; kingdom Viridiplantae; phylum Streptophyta; class Pinopsida; order Pinales; family Pinaceae; genus Pinus; species Pinus albicaulis. The sequence goes on from CM076584.1 coordinate 99,337,013, forward strand.
TTGTCGCTCACAAAAACAAGGTAGTGGCCAATGCCCATGATTAGTGGATTTAGGTTTTTCAAATCAGTGTACCTCCTCTTTTACTCTGGCCCTTCCAAAGACAAATGACAAATTTCAGAGCTATGTTCATCGAATGAATGTAATGTTGGTTGAAGAACATAATAGACTTATATATATCAAAGCAGGAATTATGTTATTGATCAATGGGAAGACAAGTTGTCAACAAGGAACAATTAACTTGTCACCAGAGGCATTGATAACATTGTGTGCATCTTCCAAGTCGGTATTTTGTGTCTACATTTGGCATTGAATTAAAAGACCAAAATTGTGTGTTCAAAATTTCACACATCATAACCATATAATTATCAGAATTTCACTGGGTACATTTGATGACACTTGTTTTTCAAAATGAATTTTCATTGTATTGACTTAACCAAAGAATTAGACAACATGAATGCCGATACTTTTCAAAAGAAGTTAACTACATTGTATTGGCTCACGTTTTCCAAATTATCGATGCTCAACTGATTCTATTGTCCCTATCTCAAATTAGAAGTTCACACGTTTTCCAAATTATCGATGCTCAACTGATTCTATTCTCCCTATCTCAAATTAGAAGTTCATGGTTCTACTTTGGCTCTTAGATTTCTTTTGCTCTAAAGCAATGCGACTCGTAAAGGTCACTCAAGTCAGCATAAAATGATCAAAAACGTGAAGTTGTAACTAGCCAGGCACACTTGGCCTCTAAATTTTTCGGTTAAGTTCTCTTAAGATGCTAAAAATGCTATCATTCCAATCTTTGATTAATAGAAAAAGAAATGAGATCGAATAAAAAACTATTCGGAAAAAATAATGACAACAATATTCCTCCTGGGATTAAATCATTAACGCAGACAATTTCGTGCTCAGACACGACGACGATGATGGATAAACCCAATTTCATCTACTTAAAAGATAAAAAATTGCTTAATTTGCTTTAAAATTTTAATTTCGTACTCAAAGCTTAAAAAACCATAATCAATAAATCTACAAAATTGGATGATTATTTAAATAGAACTGTACACGTATTTAACAAGACCCTGATCTTTAAAAACAAAATATTATATGCATTTCTTTGAAATGCAACATAAAAATCTTATTGTGATGAGTATCACGTATGTTCAACTTTGTTCATAAGACATTCAATGGCAGTCCTGATAGGTCCCTGTGACTCTTTTCATTAATGACAATAATAGCCACACATTTCCATTAATTTCAATCAAAACTAAGCTTTCAAAAAAATATCGACAAAAATACACTTACTTCATATTTACCCCAAATTTAATAAAAAAATTTACACATATATTGATAGATTTACATAGAATCCTCATTTCTCTCTTCATATTTGTGTAACAATAATCAAAATATGTTCTGTAACAACAACTCAAATATGTTACTCGTGATCTGCGATCTGCATTGAAAGAACTTGCGATAAACTGAAGGTTAAAACACTCGAAAAAAAGGCTTTTTATATGTCATGATGCACTGTGCTAAGCTTATAACGTGCCTACCGTGGACAAAGTATAAACTGTATTTTCACAAACTAGAATCACCCTTCAATCCACTAAAATCACAGGACGTTGCCACATGTCTTCTCCCTGTCGGCCAAAGCCTCCTTCCATTGCTCCCCAGCATGCCACCACCTGGATAAAATCCCGCATCACCGATGGCAGGAAACCGATCATAATCCCCTCCACTAATTCCGAAACCCGTCCCTGGGAAGGGAACAGGCAGGTACCGGGGCAATCGCATTCGAGGAGTCTGCCGAACGTATCTGTTCCTGAAGTTTCTCCTCTGGGCCTCCATTTTCTTCTTCATAATCCAATCCCTCGCAAATGCATCTTTCCAATCTTTCCATCTCTGACCGTGTGGGCGTCCTCTTGCTGGTCTATCAACCTCAGAGAAAGACCCAAGCTCATCCGCATACTTCTTCTTCCATAATTCATCATTAACAGAGAGAAACCTAAATTCTGTGCAAACACAACCTAACTTGGCGACATCCATAGCGGGGAGAAATTCCAAAATCTTCAGCTTAAGCTCTGTGGGAAGCAGAATTAAAGATGGTGGAGATGGCAACCCAGTTTTTTCACACAAAGCAGTAAGCACCGGCATCGAAAGCCTGTCTTTCACTATTCTCCACAGTTCAAACACACACATATCATGGCTTGAAGAAGCCTTCAAACCGATTTCACAGTTAGATGATGAAGCCTTCACGCCCATTTCAGGCCTTGAAGAACCACCCGCAGTTATTTCAACACGTTGGGAATCTCTCAAGTTAAGAGAAAAAATTTCATTATTTTCATTTTGCTTCTTGCCCTCTGTGAATAAAGAATTTGTAGAATTTTCCACATTACAGATAGCTTCTATTGAATTCACAGCAAACTGTAAAGCACTTAAAAACATTTCAACTTTCAAGAAAGACGGTATACTTGCGAATCCTTTACACTCACCAGACTCCCATAAACAACTAAAAAACTCCCCAACAACGAAAACCTAACGCAGACGCTTTCCACACATTTACCGTCATCATAAACGAGTTCAGGGAGCGTGTAGTAAAGACTCACCATTGCCTTCGTAGACCAACCCTCAGGGAGTCGAAATCCGTCAAACCCTGGCTCCTCTGAGGCCTTCAAATCAAACCTTACAAACCCTGACTCGAGCATCACCGCGTGGACGGCCATCACCAGCAACCGGTGACCACTTTCTGCATTCTCCCGCTCTGCCAACAAAACTCTCTCAAGAAAACACGGGACAGACCTCGATTTTTCCAGCAAGGGCAATTCCTCGTCATCCACCTCCATGGATTCAACCCCAAGTTGGTGATCGTCATCATCTTGAGTGTCGTTAACGCAGATTTCTCTGGACGTCCCGGAGTTCGAACCCTCACCATTCGAAGACCGCTTGACGGCCGCAGATGCGCATAATTCTCTCATAGATTTTGGGTTTTGCTCTTCCTCTCGGCCCCGTTTGGGGGTCTCCGCATTATCTGCGATCTGGAAGCCATCGGCACTGAGTGTGTAATAGATCAGATCGCCACCCGCGATGCCAAGGGTTTGCAGAGGCTCCTGCGGAAAACCCTGAAGCTCGTCCTTCTTGTTTAGAGAAAGATGAATTAATGGCGGAATTGAGGAAATTTTATCGGCGATAGTGTCTTTTAGAGACTGCAGACTGCAATTCAGCGGAAGATCAAGTCTCAGAGTCTCACCGCCATTAACAGAACGAACCCTAACTTTCATTTTTAACAGACTTCAATATTTTTCCGAAACCTGACACATTCGTTGCGGTGCTTGGACCCTCGTTGCTTATATTCCAATCAATGGTGAGGAGTTTTTCATTTTGAATTTTAATTATATATATATATATAATATTCCAATCAATGGTGAGGAGTTTTTCATTTTGAATTTTAATTATATATATATATATATATATATATGATCATTATTTCCTGACTTGAATATTTTATATTCCAAAACATGAGTCCATTCGATGCGGTGCTTTCACCCTCGTTCTTTATCTTCTAATTTTATAAATATTTTTTTTTTATGGGAATAAGTTTTCTTTTTATCTTCTAATTTTATAAATATTTTTTTTAAGAGGAATAAGTTGTTGTTTTTTTCTTTAACTATCGTGTGAATTGGTAATTTATTGAAGTAATATGGGTGACTAAATTTAGTGATTGTCACTATAATACTAAGAGTATATTTAACAGCGCATGAGATAGATATACTAGTAATTTATGAGACTCCACTATAACATTAAGAGCATATCCAATAGCCTGCGAGTAATTTATGAGACTCCACTATAATATCAAGAGTATATCCAATAGCTCACAAGTCGGATATACCAGTATTTTATGATACTACCACTATAACACCAAGAGTACCAAGAGTGTATATAACAGACCACAAGTAGGATATGTCAGTGATTTATGACACTGCCACTATAACACTCAGAGTACATACAACAACCTACAAGTCAGATATACCAGTATTTTATGAGACTACCACTATAACACCAAGAGTACCAAGAGTATATATAACAACCCACAAGTCGGATGTATCAGTGATTTATGAAATTGCCACTATAACACCCAGAGTATATACAACAGCCCACAAGTCAGATATTGGATATAGCAATAATTTATGACTTAGCAAGAGTTGAGACTCCATGGGATGGTCGTGCCTACTCCTTTTGCCTTATCATAGCGAGCCAAAGATGTCCCCTCGTGGGATTTAAAACTGAGTGAACGAAATAACATCCCATTGTTCCAACCACTTGATCGCCCACGAGGGGACTTAAAGGAAGAATTTTTTTATAAGGACATGGATTTTGAGGTTGGGTTTAAGTGGTTAGAAAATGAGAAAGTAAAAGTCATCAAAAACTCAACAACTATTACATAAAAAACTTAAATATTGGAGAACTTTTTCTCATCCTTCATATCCATAAGCTCTTCAATTTAACAATTAAGCAAGACTTCCCTAAACCTTGGACTCAAAGCCTTATTGTACCTATTTTTAAAAGTGGGGATAAAAAAAATCCCTTTAAGTATAGGACCATTGTGATTGGCCCTTTTTTAGCAAAGTTATACATGATTATTTTGGAAATAAAATCAATGTGTGGCTAGAAAGCCATTGAAAAAGGCCTAAAAGCTAGGTCAGATTTAGGGGCTACCATTCAATTATGGAGCAGCTTATTATTCTTATAATCATTGTTGAGGAGTGTCTGAATAACAAAATCAAACTATTGTGTTGTTTCATTAACCTTGGAAAAGTTTTTGACACTATCTCAAAGAAAAGTTAAAACTTGCTATCAAATTGGGAGTTGTTGCAATATGGTTGTTTGAGAATGTATTAATAGTCAAAAGAAATTTATTGTAATATAGGAGTTAAGCAAGGTTGTCCCATGTTCCCTACCTTTTTTGGCATATATATTGACAAGTTAGAAAGTTGTTTAGAAGAAGCAAGTTATGTTACCTTGACTTGAGCTAACATAGTCATCAACATTCTTCTTTATGCTCATGATAAACCAAATTTCGTGTCAATGGTTATTAATCATCAACATCATCATCATTTTGGGTAGGGGACATGGTAGTAATTTGGTAACAATTGATTTAAATCCAATATTGAAATTGTGATGAACACAATTATGCAATATTGGTTTTTGTAGACTACAAATTTAGATTCATATGACATCTTTCAATCCACCTAAACGATCGAAATGATGATGATCCAGACTTATGCGGGAATGCAATAAAATACAAAAATAAACATAAACGTAGAGACGCAGCAGGAATAACACTTCATTTCATTAATATCAAATATTGAATAATGCTTACAGACATAATGGAAAACAAACAAGCTCGAGCGATGATAGCTTATCTCTGAGAAGAGATGTGGTGGCTACATGCATCTGAACTGTGTTACAATGAGGCTCGAAGGCCTATTTATTATTGAGAAACAATGGAAAACCCTAAACATCCAAAAACCTAACCCTATGAGATGAAGTGCAAACTATGGGTCTCGTTTGGGTAAATTGGTACATCAACTTCCCCAGGACGTAACTTTGGCATTTGATCTCCATTTGACGCGCACAATACCTCATTAGAAATATCTATCCAAGGACTACAACTTTTGAGCAACCAAAATTGATTGAGAACCCATTTTGGTATCATTTTTCCTAAAAAACGTCGTTTAGGGCCTCAAAACGACTCTGAAAGTTTAAGACCCGAAAAAACTGCCAAAAATAGTAAATTGTGTTACAATTAAGGAAACTGAAAGAAACAATGTTGGGGGTCCTAGTGGAATAGGTGGGTGGCCACCAATATCCACCTGGATCAATCCTCCCCCCTTAGGAATCAATGGTCCCCATTGCGTGCAGAGCCTTCATGGGGTGAGGAAATTTCTACTGAATCTAGACCCTGGTGAACATCTTGCCCTGGTGAAGGAGTTAGAATGCTTTAACAACTCGATATAGCTAGTTCCTTTGTTGGCGGGTGTTCTTGATCTATGTGTCCATGATCTGATTAGTTGTGGCTTGTTCCCTGCAATTTGTGTTTAACTCTGTTGGGGTGAGTTGTTCTGCAATGTCGAATATGTCCAGCAATGGTGGAAAGTAGGGCCGAAGGCGGTCCACATTAAACACTGGGTATGGACAAAAGAATGGTGGAGAACTGAGCTCGAAGGCATTGTCCCCTACTGCCTTGGTGATGGTTTATGGCCCATATCGGAGCAGGTGAAGCTTGCGGTGGGGCTCAGCAATGTGCTCCTTCTGCAAATGTAGCCAAACTTTGTCTCCCACCTAGAACTTGTGTGGCACTTGATGTTGATCATGTCATTGCTTGTACTTAGAATTGGCTCTGTCCAATATGTCATGCACCTATTGGAAGATGTGTTGAATGTGCTCAATGAAGTTGTTCGCTTTGTCGGCTTCGGACTAGACGTGAGCCAAATCTGCCTGAGTAGTTGCAAATGGTATGGCCACATCAATGGGACATAGTGGCTGGAATCCCAAGCCCACCTGAAAGGGGCTATGGTCAGTTGAGGTGTGGAGAGTCCGGTTATAGCTATGCTAGACATAGGGGAGGCTTTTATCCCATGTGTGTGGATGCTTCGAGTTGCACATGTGCAAACAATCATCCTGTTGACGACCTCTGTTTGGCCATCATTTTGGGGGTGGAAAGTTGTGGACTTAGTGAGCTTGGTGTCCAACATCGACCAGAGACTTGACCAAAATGTACTAAAGAACCTACTATCCTGATCTGAGATAATAGAATGTTGGATCCCAAAGTGTACCCACACTCATTTAAAAGAAGAGTTTAGGAGTGGTTTTTGTTGTGATATTCGTCTTGCAAGCCGTCATAAATGGCCATTTTAGAGAATCTAGTCAACGAACACAAAAAACACGGTCATTTCCATGCTTGGTAGAAGGAAGGTCTAACATGTAATCCATGGAGATGAATTCCCAAGGTTGAATAGGAGTAGGTAGCGGAGTGTATAGGCCTTGCTTCTTGATGGTCAGCTTGAAAATGGCGCGAGCAGTGCAGGATCCGATGTACTTCCCAACATCATGTCGAAGGTTCGGCCAATAGAAATACTTTTGTAGTATTGCCCTGCTTTTTTTCAACCTCGAAATTTCCAGCGGCCCGATCGTGAGTGTGCTTCCCAAATCATCTTGGCATGCTCACTTGCAAGAACACGAGGTATCCCCAAGTGGCATAACAGGTGCATCCCGGGGGTGAAAATTTGGAACTTGCTTACCCTCCGGGGGGCGTCTAGTATGTGTTGTCGAATTTTGGATCTCTTTTGTAGAGATGCGGCCAACTCGAAGTCCCATACCCAGCAGAGTCGAGCACGATGGTTAGTGCCACGATCGGCGGTCAGCTGAGGCAATTTGCAATGTTGTTGGTGATGCCCTTCTTGTAGTTTATGTTCAAATGGAATTGTTGAAGTTATGTGGACCATTTATGATGCAATCGTTCTACAACTTAACCTTGTGTTTGTATGAACTACAGGGGTCGGTGATTTGTGTGGATGACAGTTTCCTTCCCCCAAAAATGTAATGCTTTCATTGTTGAAAGGCACTGCACGATGGAATGCATTTCTTTGTCATAGGTGGAGTACTTTCGGATTGTGTCATCGAAAGTGTCTCCTTGTGATATGCCATCGGATGCCCATGTTGAGTAAGCATCGCCCAAAAGCATAGTCGGAGGCATTTGTCTTGATCTCAAATGGTTGCTACAATTTCAGTAATGTGAGCACTGGTGCAAAGCAGAGGTGGTGCTTCAATTTTGTGAGTGCCTTTTGTTGAGATTTGGACCAAAATAATTTTTCTTTCGCTCCTCCCTTGGTGACTTGACTTAAAGGCCAAGTGATATGAGAGAACCCCAACACAAACCTGCAATAGAAATTGGCATGACCCAGAAAGTTGCGGAGCTTGTTAGAGTGGTTGGAGTTGGCCAATCCCGAATGACCTAGATCTTGGCTCTCTCCACATGCACTCCCCACTCATCAATAACGTATCCCAGATATTGAACCTGGGTCATGCCAAAAGTGCATTTGGCACACAAATTTTGTTTCCACAGTGTTTGGAGGACTTGTTGAATGTGGTGGAGGTGCTCTTCCCAACTTTGGTTGAAGATCAGGATGCCATCCAAATACACCACCACGTATGACTTGGTGAATGGTTTCAAGATGTCATCCATTAGCCTCATGAAGGTTGCGAGCATTCGTCAACCCAAAAGGCATGACCAACCATTCAAAAATTCCCTCCTTAGATTTGAAGGCGGATCTTCCACACATCCGAGAGTTCAATTGGTACCGGTGATATGCGGACTTTCAAGTCAATCTTGCTGAAATATTTGGTCCCCTTGAGTTAGTACAGAAGGTCATCAATCTGCGGAATCGGATACCTATTTTAGATAGTGATCGTATTTAGCACTCGATATTCAATACAAAGTCTCCAAGTCACATCCTTCTTCTGCACCAACATGATCGGGCTCCCGCAGGGCGATGAACTCAGTCGGATGTGACCTTTCTGTAGTAGCTCCTGAATCTACCTCTTGATTTCATCATTCTCCATAATAGAGCGCCAATAAATCGGTCCATTGGGTAGCGGCGCACTTGGTGTCAGATCAATGGAGTGCTTGACCTGACAATGCAAAGGTACCCCCTACGAGTGAGGTGAAGATGTCCTCGTACTCCTCCACGACCTTGTCCATCTCTTCTTTCGCCATGCGGAAGGAGCCACGTCTCGGAGGTCGTGGCTACGGTCTTCTTCTTGCCTTGAGGGCAAATCATAAGGAAAAAAAAAGCTGGTTTTGGAAATGAGCTTACTCGTATTGTTTTACTGATGACCAAAAAAGATGGTGGTAGGTGGTGCTACCTCCGGTATCCTGTACAACTTATTTGCCAAAGTAACAATAACAGTGTGAGGACTAGACTCATACACAGCATGTCGCTTCCACAGGTATGGTTGGTGTTTGGTCAATTTAGTGTGTCCTAAATTGCTGCATTTAATTTGTCAGTCCAGAATCGTAAAGTGGTGATGAAGTGCGGCGCACTATATGTGCAAGATAACCTATTTCTTAACTTTTTGTCGTTTTTGGCTTTCTAAGGTGAAATGGAAATTCTAAGATGAAAACAAGTTTGGTTATGTTTATTCAAGGAAAATGATATCCCCTATAATGATTTACCAACTTGAAACTTTAAAAAGAAATTTGAAATTTACAATGACAAGACTTGAAAGGAAATGAAAATGTCTTGCTTGAAATGAAAAGGTCTTTCGCTAGTCTAACAAATCAAAACGGTGAACTATTGAGCATGAAAACCAAACTATTCTTCTTTCTTGACTAAACACAAAAGAAACTATGCTTAAGGAAATTCAAAATTGCAACAAAATAAATCTAAATCGAGATTACATCAATTTATCTTCGATCCTTCATCATTAGTCCAGACTATGATTTTCGAAGTAATCATAAACAACTTGAGTAAGCGATATCTAACTTGCAGAAAGAAAACTAATATCAAACCATACATTCATGATTCAATCCCTCACCATCGAGTCCAAATTTGTGGCTTTCGGAGAGCAAGTCGAAGATGTCATGCACAATTTAATATATCTAATTTTACGAAGGAAACTAATACTAAACTACACATTTCATAATACAATCCCTCACCATCGGTCAATTTGTGGCTTTCGGAGAGCAAGCGAAGATGCTATGAGCGAGATTAATATATCTAAATTTGCAGAAAAGAAACTAATACTAAACTACACATTTCATAATACAATCCCTCACCATCGAGTCCGGTTGCTGGCTTTCGGAGGCAAAGCGAAGATGCTATGAGCGACTTAATATATCTAAATTTGCGAGAAAAGAAACTAATACTAAACTACACATTTCATAATACAATCCCTCACCATCAATCCAGTGTGGCTTTGGAGAGCAACTCGAAGATGCTATGAGCAGACTTAATATATCTAAATTTAACTACTGAAGCAAATAAGCAAAACTGAAATGAACAAAGCAATACTGAAATTAAACAGAAACTATGAAAAGCAATTTAGCAACAGAACAATGTTAGTTCCATGTCATTAGTCAAAAAGCTATGAAAATGCCTGGGCTGCCTATCTATAACCTGAAACAAGAACACTGATCAGTGATTAACAACATAAAAACATGAAAGACAGAAGTGAAATGTAAATTATGGAAGTTTATAAACAGAAATGAAGCAAATGCAATGTATAAACATATGAATGGATTATGGCACAATGAGCTTTAAAGAAATGAAATGAGAACTATACATTAATGCACAAAACGTTAGCTGAGCAGGGGCCCTCTACACCAGCCTTGGCAACGATCTTCAAATACGAATTTCGGTTAAAAACAGAGTCTTCTTATATTAAAAAGCAGTCATTACAGAAAGGTGATGTTACGGCACAAGTGCAGCGTAATCACACTACAGAGCAGACTTATAAAAGATAACAAAGACTAACATCGACTAACTCTATATGCGTATGCAAACGCATTATATATAACAAAAGAAATATAACTGTCTCCTAAAGTTCATGCTGGTGGAGAACACGTAGACCATTACGTCCATGGATCTAGGATCATGGCCGTGTTGGAAAGTAAATCTACGAGGAGTGGATGCTTGAATTCGACTAAGGAGCCATGTACAGATGTCGATTTATCCTCCGCAACTTGGAAACGGCCGTATGAACCTTCATGTGACACGAAACAGAGTCCTGCCGACATGAGACTCTATGGTTGACTTCCATGTGGACGCCTTTGACCGCGGCTTCTTTAGATGAGTTTGCTCGAACCAATAGGACACGAACCATGTCCACATCATTCCTGACCTGCCCATGTGGCTTGTTTTCCTTGTAGACACCTGTAGCATAGAGTTTCACAAAATAGCTGCGGAAAGTTGCAGCAGCTGCGGAAAGTGGCAAGATTCCGCAGCTGAATGAACAAAATCTAAATCAAATAGCAAACACAAAAATATAATTAAAAACCATGTTAGATGCCCTTTTGCACATGATATTGACAACTTGGGAGGTTCAGGTGAGTGAAAAAGGTATAGAAAAGTGTATGGAAAAGATGCAGATTTGAGACTCAACAGTTGGCCTAATAATACATCACAAACATCAAGAGGAGAAATATCACATAATACGTCGTCCGTGAAGGGCTTGATGTTGTAGGGAAGGCGACACTATTGGCTGACACAGAGATCCCATCCTTGGTGAAGCCACCCGATGGTGTGCGGATGTGGGTGTGCTATGGTCGGCAGGCCCAACCGCTTCATGACCTCTGTTGACATGAGGTTATTTTGGCTCCCGTTGTCAATAATGAATTGCAGCGAGGAACCCTTCACCCACATCTGGGAATGGAAGACGCGCTCCCCCTCCTCTAGATCTTCGGGTTAGTCCTTCTGGATCTTGGTGGTGGCAACAATGGCATTGGGCTCCACATCGATAATATTCTTCCATTTTTCATTCCCCTTGTCAGGTTCTAACTCAAATTCATAACATGCATATGATTTGGAAGCCTTCAACTCGCCCACAAAATAGCTGCGGAAAGTTGCAGCAGCTGCGGAAAGTTGCTGCAGCTGCGGAAAGTGGCAAGATTCCGCAGCTGAATGAACAAAATCTAAATCAAATAGCAAACACAAAAATATAATTAAAAACCATGTTAGATGCTCTTTTGCACATGATATTGACAACTTGGGAGGTTCATGTGAGTGAAAAAGGTATAGAAAAGTGTATGGAAAAGATGCAGATTTGAGACTCAACATACCCCCACTGTGAAGGTGTTGCATGTCCTCATGCAACCAAAATTTTGATAATCTTTCTTCAGTTCATGTGCCTTGACACTTCAGCCAGCACATCCAATCCTCTCCTCTTCTTCCTTGGTACTGCCAAAATTCTGGGTTTCTTCATTAAGCACCTAAATTTGATATTAACGAGTGCTCTGCTCAATTTCTGGCATTTCCTTTTCAATTTCTTATTTTTCTTCTGCCATATTCCCAAATGTAGCATGGTATTATCATGGATGATTTTGTCCAGTTTGCCTTGTTCTTTCAATGTCTCATTTTCATTTTTGATGTGCCTATTTAAAAGCTCTAGCTCAAAAATTTCCCGTTTTAGTGATTGGACTAAATCATCCTGTAATGTATGAGGCTGAATGGACGAAGTACTTGGACCTGTAGCTGCCTTTTCCAAAGATTCTATATATTCATATACTTCCTGCTGCTTGGGGTCTATTTCAGGTGTCATTTTTATTGGGTTGTCCCCAAAATGCCGTGAAGGAGAGTTATCTTCAAAATCTGGCTCAAAAGGGCTCACATCAATATCTTGCTGAGAATGGGATGGAGTATGTTCAATGTCTGATTGGGAATGAAATGAACCAGGTTCACTAACTGACTGAGATGGACTATGGTCAGCTGAGGACTGTTCAGATGTTTCCTCTCCCAAGTCAATGAAATGAGGACCCTTTATTTGTGTTTTCCTCAATTTCCCCTTAAGTCTGCTGCTTCTTCTCACACGCCGTGGTACACTATCCTTTTGTTTTTGTTTTCCTTTCTTTGTCTTCTTGGGCATAGATGATTGTTTTTGAAGATAAACTAATCTTTCAGATAACACTTGATTATCTTCTTCTTCAGAAGAAGGAGTTTTATGTACAGCCTCAATAATTTTTCTCTCTTTTGGTGTTATTGGCTTCTTACCCTTGATTTCTTTCTTCTTCCTCTTTGACAGTCTCTCTTCCCTATCAGTTCTTTTAATTGCAGTAGTAGGAGTATTTTGGATTTCATCAATTATTCTTTTTCCCCTACTTCTTCTTGCTGTGCTACCTTCAGGAATTCCCTGAGTAGGAGTAATTTGGGTTTCAACATTTATTCTTTTTCTTCTACTCCTTCTTGTTGAACTACCTTCAGGAATTTCCTGAGGTTCCTCAAAAAAATTTCTAACTAGAAATTGTTCCCATGTGTCCTTCTTTTCCTTTAACTCCTTTTCAATCAGAATTTTTACAAGGCCGTGGTGATATAGATGGGGTTCTACATCTCCCAAATGTTTCTGAACAGTCACGGACATTTTCTTCAAACTATTGAATAGAAAATATGGGAGATTGAGAGTTTGATTATCTAGAAAATTCATCAATAACCTGGTATGGTACATATACATGGACCCAAAGCAGCCTTCACATGTAATGAATTTCTGAACAACTAGCAGTAAAGTAGCCCATTCCTCTTTCAATGCATGCACAGGAATTCCTCTTTTAAAAACAGTTATGTCCATACCTTGGTTTCGTAAGATTGTTCTCCATGCTTCATCACTGATGCTTTTATTTCTAAACCAACGCTCACCCTCCTGAACAAGTTCTGTGGCTGTTGCTATAGATGCTTCATTGACCGCAAACTTAAGGTCTCCAATCTCTGCTTCCAAGCCATTAAACGACCTTGCGAATGCCTTCGTCACTTCTCTATGATAACCTCTGAATTTCTGGATAAACCGCAGCCAATTTGCTTTCTTCAATATCTCCTTTACTTGCGGATATCCCTCTATAAACTTAGGTCCTTCCGTCTCTGCTCTTAGCAATTTACCCATTTCTCTTTTCTGCTCTTCACAAATTTTCCTGCGTGAGGGTTCAAATGGAAATAGAACGGTTGAATGCACAGGAACGAGCACAATGACTGTGGGAATGTATCATAAAATGGGAATGAGCACCATAAATGGAATGGAGTGAGACTGTGGGTAGATATCCGAGAGTGAGAATGAGCACAATGAACAGAATGGAGTGAGACAGAACAGAGTGGGGTTTCGTAAACACGGCAGAGACACGACAGAGAGATTAACAAAGTATAACACATTCGGCAGCGTTTTGAATTTTGGTGGCTGCACAATAAATATGAGCACGTTTCAATCAACGGTTATGAATTTATGTGGCTGTAAGAGTCCTTGGTCAAATCAAATACGTCTCATTGTCACCGGTGGAATATTGGATCATGAGTGAAAATCGGGAGTTTAATGATGGAACCGTTTGTGAATGAATGCGAGAGGATAATATGGAGATCGTGAAAGGCTACGGAATTATCAATATAATCATTGCACGTAATGGATAGAGCTCATGGTTCAGAACTATATAAAAATGTGTTTTTTTCAATGCTATTTGAAATAAATTTTATTCATACCTTTGGAATCTTTGCCTTTTCCCTTGGTCTTCAACTAATTGATCTCCATTGGTGTCTTGAATGCTCCATGTCTTCATTTTTTATCCTCTCACCTGCATTTTATTTCATAATTATGGAAATAACGTCTGACTGTACATTCTTTTTGAAAACAGAGTAGTAGCTTCGGAATCTGCTTCTGGCCGCGGAAACTGGAGTCAGCTGCGGAAACAGATGTCAGCTGCGGAAACTGACACAGCTATTACTTGGATGAATGGAAATGAACAGATGACAAATGACCAGATGGAAATGGTCATGAAAAAGATTTTTATTGATGGAATGGAATGAAATGGATAAAATGAAGTGGAATGGAATGGAATGAAATGAAATGGAATGAAGTGGAATGAAATGGAGTAGGTGGTGACAAAACTTGTGAAATGAAAGAGAGAGATTTTTTTTTGGAAAATATAGAGTGTCAGGTGTTCTTGATTTTCACCCTATATTTTCTGTATAAGACTGCCAATCAATGATTGGTTTTCAGGCTTATACCATTTTATTTTATTTTTAACTGAAAAGAACAAAAGCTAGGCTGGTGGAGAAGAAGAATTCTTCTGTACCAGCCTGATTGCAGAACTTTCTTGAAACAATTTGACAAAATCCTCTTTTGAGAGTGGCTTATGATAAATTTTCAATCTATGGCCATTCACAATAAGAGGAGTTTGAAACTCATCAATGGTCTTGATTCTTACTGCTCCATTGCTAAAGATCTTGTCAATTTCATATGGCCCAAGCCAATGAGTCTGAAATTTTCCTTGAAAATATTTAAACTTGGAATCAAATAACAATGCCCAATCTCCTTCTTGAAACTTCTTCTCCTTGATATACTTGTCATGCCATTTAGCTCTTTGATATTGAACTAGATCAGTTCTTAGAATTGCTTCTTGTCTGATCTCATCTAGCTCATTCAATTGCTCCATCCTATGCTTTTGGGCTTCTGATAAGTCCATCCCCAACTGAACTGCTATCTTGAAGGTCTTGACTTGGAACTCAATGGGGAGCAAGACTTCTTTCCTATAAACAAGTTCATAGGGAGAATGTCCTGTTGTATTTCTCCATGTAGTTCTGTAGGCCCACAAGGCTTCAGGAAGCCTTTCTGCCCAATCTCTTCTATGTAGATGAACAGTTTTGGTGATGATACTTTCAAGAACTTTGTTTGTGGACTCCACTTGACCATTTTCTTGCGGATGGTAAGGAGTAGATCTTCTGCGCTTGATTTTGTATTCTTCCATCAACTTCTCCACCAAATTGGATGTGAATTGGCTCCCCTGATCTGTCACAATTTCTCTTGGAACACCAAAGCGAGTAAAAATATCCTCATAAATAAAATGAACAACTGAATTTTCAGTAGCAGATACTAATGCTTTGGCTTCTACCCATTTAGTAACATAATCAGTACAAACCAATATATACTTCTTTTGCTTGGATGGTGGATTAATAGGTCCAATGAAATATAAAGCCCACTTTTCAAAGGGTTCAATGAGTACCTGTGTTTGCAGTGGCATTTCATTTGAAAGGGTAGGTTTCCCTACTCTTTGGCAGCTGTCACACCTTTTGACATATTGTTTTGCATCTTTGAAGAGGGAAGGCCAATATTATCCTAAAGAGAGGATTTTATAGGCCGTCCTTTTGTCTGCAAAGTGTCCGCCGCATGGTTCATCATGACATGCCTTAAGAATATCAGGCATTTCATCTTCCCCGACACATCTTCTGATCACAAGATCTGGCCCTGTTTTAAACAATTCGTTAGAAATCCATGAATATTTTGAACTCTCCTGAATAATCTTTCGTTTTTCTCTTGGAAATAAATGTGAAGGTAGTTTCCCCGTAACCAAATAGTTAGCAATATCTGCATACCAAGGGGTCTTAATAGTTACTGCAAACAAATATTCATCAGGAAACTTATCTTCTACAGGAGAATCTTCTTTAGTATTCTCAATCCTAGATAAGAAATCAGCTACTGTATTCTGTTTTCCTGGTCTATCCAACACAGTAATATTGAATTCTTGCAAAAGTAAAAGCCATCTTGTCACTCTGCCATTAGTAACAGGTTTGTTCATTAAATATCTAATTGTAGAATGGTCAGTATGAATAAAAGTTTCATAGCCTGTTATGTAATGTCTAAACTTATTAATTGCATGAACAACAACTAAAAACTCTTTTTCAGTCACAATATAGTTCAACTCTGTGGGAGTCAAATTTTTACTGGTGTAATAAATGGCATAAGGAATTAAATCTTTTTGACCCAACACAGCTCCAAGAGCTGTATCTGAAGCATCTGTAGAAATATGAAAAGGAAGTTTCCAATTTGGTCCTCTCAAGATAGGTGCTTCAGATATTCTTGTTTTCAAAGTTTCAAAAGCTGATTGACAATCAGGATCCCATTTAAATTCACAGTCTCTTGTAAGCAATTTGAAGAGTGGAGATGCTATTTTAGTGAAGTTTTCTATAAATCTTCTATAGTAACCAGTAAATCCTAGAAAACTTCTAACATCTCTTTGAAAATTTGGAATAGGTAACTTGGAGATGACTTCAACTTTTGATCTATCAACCTTAATCCCATCCCCTGAAATATGATGTCCTAAAACAATCCCTTCAGTAAACACCATAAAGCATTTTTCATGGCTTAATGAAAGGTTTGTTTCTTTACATCTTATAAGAACTTTTTCCAAATTTTCTAATGCCTCTTCAAATGAATTACCATAAACTGTAGAATCATCCATATAAACCTCTACACAATCATGGATTAGATCAGAAAAAATTCCTAGTACTGCTCTTTGGAATGTTGCAGGTGCATTACATAACCCAAAAGGAAGCACTCTGTAGGAAAAAGTTCCCCATGGACAAGTAAATGTGGTCTTATCTTGATCTTCAGGTGCTACCTGAATTTGATTATAGCCACTAAAACCATCCAAAAATGAAAAGTACTTTTTACCTGCTAATGTATCTAATACCTCATCGATAAAAGGCAAAGGAAAGTGATCCTTCAAAGTTGCTTTGTTCAATTCCCTGTAATCAATGCATACCCTCCATTTACCATTCTTTTTAGGTACTATAACCAAAGGAGAAACCCATCGGCTATCCGAAATTGGATAAATGAAGTTTACATTGAGAAGTTTTTGGAGCTCTTCTTTCACTATCTCCCTAAGATTTGGATTCATCCTTCTTTGAGGTTGTCCGATTGGTCTACTGTTTTCCTCAATATAGATATGATGGATGCAAGTCTTAGGATCAATACCCTTCATGTCAGTATACTCCCATGCAAATGCAGTAGAATGTTTTTGCAAGATTTTGGTTAGTTCTTCTTGTTGTGACTTTTCCAAATGTTTGTTGATATTCAATGTTTTTCCCGGAAAAATCTCAATAGTAGAACTACCAAACTCTTCCATAGAGTAAAGAGACATTTGTCTTGATGATAAATATTCTATGTCAGATTCCAACTGAAATTGTGTGGGGTCATATTCCGAAGATGTCTCAAAATTTTCTAATGTGTTCAGAATTTGACTATCCTCACTGATTTCAGAAATGGTAAAGACAGGTTGTATAGTGTCCTCATCATCAACCCATTCATTGTCTCCTACTTCCGTGATTGCTCTTGCTGGAGGATACAAATTGAATTTCTTTGTCGAATTACCATTAGAAATGTACATGTCCCCAGATCTACAACTAATAAAAGCATCAGCTGTGGCTAGCCAAGGTCTTCCTAAAATAAGTGGGTGCCCTCCTAGATTACTCTTGGGAGTCAAAATCATAAAGTCTACTAGATATTCCCAAGAATCTAAGGAGACTGAAATATCTTCTAATACACCATCTGGTTTAATAACTGATCGATCTGCAAGTTGCAGTAAAGTAGGTGTAAAAAGAAGGTTAGGAAGTTTTAGCTGTTCCATAGTCTGTCTACTCATAATGTTGATAGCAGCCCCTAAGTCAATCAATGTGTTTGGATTTTCTATCCCATTTATGTGTCTTGACAATTGGACTTCCTGGATCTACATACTTCTGCATGGTAATTTTTCCCATCATAATATCTGCAATCTTTCCTACCAGGTGGATTCTTCTTGTGTCTTTTAGTTTCCTTCCTGGTCTTTTGAAACTCAACTCCTTTATTGTTTTCGCTAGAATAGGAATCTCTTGAATGGCTTGTAGCAAGGGAATATTGATACAAACATTCTTCAATTCATCTAGAAAGTCATAGTTAGGCAACAAGATTTGTTTTTCCACCCCCTTGTCAATTTGTAGTCTTTCAGGAAAAGGAGGTGTAGATGAAGATGTTGGTTGCTCAACTATAGGAGTTGTGGATGTTAACTTTTCTTTTTCTTTTTGAATGTTTGAATTTTGAAGAGATTCTTCCTCAAAACCCTTATTGACTTGAAGAGAATCCTCCTCAGAGGTATCTTGCTCTTGAATATCTATAGAAGGTTTTTCTAAAACTCTACCAGATCTGAGTTGTACATCGTTAAGAGGAACAATCATATAGGTAGGAAATTGTTGTCCTTCTACCATGTAAGTATTCTGAGGATTCTTATTGTTAGGATTTGGCAATGGCTGAGCTGGAAGTTGATTTGTCTTTTGTTGGTATGGGAGCATGAGTTGAGGATTTGGATTTTGTTGAGAAGGTTGTTGTTGTGGAAATGGCAATGAAAGTTGTGGGTTTGGGTTTGGAAGTTGTGGAGCTTATTGATTTTGAAAAGATGGAGGATATTGATAAAATTGAGCAAATCTCCCATAAGGATTTTGCATCCCTTGTACCCATGGCTGATATGGATTTTGATGTTGGGGCCAAGGTTGTTGCCAAGGATTCCAATTTGGTGGGTTTTGAAGATTCATAGGGTTGTTAAACCCTTGAGTTTGTTGTCCCTGCCAAGGTCTCCTTGCGACAAAACAGAGAGATTCTACTGAATTTGGGTCTTCTTGAAAAACAACTTTGAGTCCAGGAATTGAAGGACAATCCTTGATCTCATGATTCTCTGAGCAAATCATACATGTTTCTACAACTTTTGCATCTAAGGGACATTCCCTTAAAGCATGTTTCTTCCTACATTTCGGACAAAAGATGGCTAAAGCATCTGTTTCTGCTTTCTGCTTGTTTTGGATTTTAAGGGTGTCTAGTTGTTCACTAAGGCTCCCTAAGATATCGGTTTTGAACTCATCAAGCATATTACCAATCTCTGCCCTACTTACTGATCCAGTTGCAGATTTGTTAGCCCTAATAAGAGAAGAATCCCTAGGCCCTTTTCCAGTTTTAGATCTTCCCCTTGAGAATTGGATACATAGTTCTGTTATATCATGAAATGGGAGTCGAGAAATGTCTCCTTTCCCCATCATGTTTAAAATGTCTATCCATTCATCTCTAATGGCTTTTAATAGGAGGGCTTTCAAGGTTTCATTATCTAAGTTGCTCATCTTTTCTCTTTTCAAGTTGTATTGAAATATTTCAATTAAGTCTTCCAAATTTTCATCTTCTTTTTGCATCATTTTGAATACCTCATCCTTGTGATTGGTGGGCATACAATAGTCCAAGTATCTATCCAAAAATGTTTGTTTCATATCATTCCAAGTCTTAATAGATTGAGTGGCTAATCCCATGAACCATTTCAAAGCAGATCCCTTCAATGTTGAAGGAAACAGTTTGAGTTTTTGAGAGTCTTCCATATAGTCATAGGTTCGGCACACAACTTCAAACTCAAATAGAAATGTTTCAGGATCCTCACTTCGCAATCCATAAAAGTTAGGGAGGACAGATGGTGAGATATTTTTCATTGTTGCATGAGTTTCCTCATCAACTATAGGGAATCCAAACAATTTGTCTCCTTCCCTATTTCTACCATTATTTCCTTCACCATTGTTGTCTCCATTGTTTCCTCCTCTTCTACCTCTACCTCTACCTCCATCTATTACTTCCTCTGCCATGATAGTTTCTTTAGAGTCCTTAAAGTCCTCTAGTTCTTCTACCAAAGGAGGATGAGAGAGAGTCTCTTTGTTTTCTAAATGGGTTTTAGTAGGTGGTATAGGAGAATCCTCTAATTCAGCTGTTCCTTGACTTCCAAAAATCTTAAGGCTAGGGGTAGATGGTGGTGAATCTGGTATATGCCTTGAAGAAGATGGAGTTGTGAAAATTGAACTCTTGGCTTTAGCTATAAACCTTCCCCTAGAATCTCTTGCTCTATGCATGTCATTTTTTTTTTTTTTTAAAGTTGGGCTAATAATTCTCTTTCTGGTCTTCCAGGTCACACTAGATGCAAGAAGAGAGCATACTTAAGAAATTACCGAACCAATAACTCTCTTTTCTGATCCTCCAGATCACACTAGGTGCAAGAGGAGAGCATACTTCAAGAAGTTATCAAGTTTTCCCTTCTTTTATGATTTTATGTTTTTTTTTTTTAAGAAATTGGCTACCTAGTTACACTTCCCCGGCAACGGCGCCAAAATGTTTCGTCAATTTAGTGTGTCCTAAATTGCTGCATTTAATTTGTCAATCCGGGAATCGTAAGCTGATGAAGTGCGGCGCACTATATGTGCAAGATAACCTATTTCTTAACTTTTTGTCGTTTTTGGCTTTCTAAGGTGAAATGGAAATTCTAAGATGAAAACAAGTTTGGTTATGTTTGTTCAAGGAAGTGATATCCCCTATAATGATTTACCAACTTGAAACTTTAAAAATAAATTTGAAATTTACAATGATAAGACTTGAAAGAAAATGAAAATGTACTGCTGAAATGAAAAGGTGCTGCTAATCTAATAAATCAAAATAGTGAACTAGTGAGCATGAAAACCAAACTATTCTTGCTGCCGACTAAACACAAAAGAAACTATGCTTAAGGAAATTCAAAATTGCAACAAAATAAATCTAAATCAGATTACATCAATTTATCTTCTGATCCTTCATCATTAGTCCACCTATGATTTTCGGAAGTAATCATAAACAATTTGAGTAACTCTGGAGTATCTAACTTGCGTAAAGAAACTAATATCAAACCATACATTCATGATTCAATCCCTCACCATCACCCACTGTGGCTTTCTTGAGTAAATCAAGATGTCATGCACAATTTAATATATCTAATTTGCTGCAAGGAATCTAATACTAAACTACACATTTCATATCACAATCCCTCACCATCGGGCCAAGCTGTGGCTTTGGATAACCGAAGATGTCTAAGTGAGTACTTAATATATTTCTAAATTGCGTTAAAAGAAAAAAGAACTAATACTAAACTACACATTTCATAATACAATCCCTCACCATCAATCCAGCTGTGGCTTTCGGAGGCAACTGAAGATGTTATGAGCAGCTTAATATATCTAAATTTGCAGGAAAGAAACTAATACTAAACTACACATTTCATAATACAATCCCTCACCATCAGTCCAGCTGTGGCTTTCGGAGGCAACTGAAGATGTTATGAGCAGCTTAATATATCTAAATTTAACTACTGAAGCAAATAAGCAAAACTGAAATGAACAAAGCAATACTGAAATTAAACAGAAACTATGAAAAGCAATTTAGCAGCAGAACAATGTTAGTTCCATGTCATTAGTCAAAAAGCTATGAAAATGCCCGGGCTGCCTATCTATAACCTGAAACAAGAACACTGATCAGTGATTAACAACATAAAACATGAAAGACAGAAGTGAAATGTAAATTATGGAAGTTTATAAACAGAAATGAAGCAAATGCAATGTATAAACATATGAATGGATTATAGCACAATGAGCTTTAAAGAAACGAAATGAGAACTATACATTAATGCACAAAACCTTAGCTGAGCAGGGGCCCTCTACACCAGCCTTGGCAACGATCTTCAAATACGAATTTCAGTTGAAAACAGAGTCTTCTTATATTAAAAAGCAGTCATTACAGAAAGGTGATGTTACGGCACAAGTGCAGCGTAATCACATTACAGAGCAAACTAATAAAAGATAACAAAGACTAACATCGACTAACTCTATATGCGTATGCAAACACATTATATATAACAAAAGAAATATAACTGTCTCCTAAAGTTCATGCTGGTGGAGAACACGTAGACCATTACGTCCACGGATCTAGGATCATGGCCGTGTTGGAAAGTAAATCTACGAGGAGTGGATGCTTGAATTTGACTAAGGAGCCATGTACAGATGTCGATTTATCCTCCGCAACTTAGAAACGGCCGTATGAATCTTCATGTGACACGAAACAGAGTCCTGCCAACATGAGACTCTATGGTTGACTTCCATGTGGACGCCTTTGACCGCGGATTCTTTATATGAGTTTGCTCGAACCAATATGACACGAACCATGTCCACATCATTCCTGACCTGCCCACTGCCCATGTGGCTCGTTTTCCTTGTAGACACCTGTAGCATAGAGTTTCACAAAATAGCTGCGGAAAGTTGCAGCAACTGCGGAAAGTGGCAAGATTCCGTAGCTGAATGAACAAAATCTAAATCAAATAGCAAACACAAAAATATAATTAAAAACCATGTTAGATGCTCTTTTGCACATGATATTGACAACTTGGGAGGTTCAGGTGAGTGAAAAAGGTATAGAAAAGTGTATGGAAAAGATGCAGATTTGAGACTCAACAGTTGGCCTAATAATACATCACAAACATCAAGAGGAGAAATATCACATAATACGTCGTCCGTGAAGGGCTTGATGTTGTAGGGAAGGCGACACTATTGGCTGACACAGAGATCCCATCCTTGGTGAAGCCACCCGATGGTGTGCGGATGTGGGTGTGCTATGGTCGGCAGGCCCAACCGCTTCATGACCTCTGTTGAAATGAGGTTATTTTGGCTCCCGTTGTCAATAATGAATTGCAGCGAGGAACCCTTCACCCACATCTGGGAATGGAAGACGCGCTCCCCCTCCTCTAGATCTTTGGGTTAGTCCTTCTGGATCTTGGTGGTGGAAACAATGGCATTGGGCTCCACATCGATAATATTCTTCCGTTTTTCATTCCCCTTGTCAGGTTCTAACTCAAATTCATAACATGCATATGATTTGGAAGCCTTCAACTCGCCCACCAGTGACTGTTTGGCCCGACACTCAGTGTTGTGAGTGTAGCTCTTGTGGAACTCACACCACTTTCTCGTGTCCTTCTTTGGATTTGTGATGTTGTTCTTCACTTGCGGCTTTGGCGGGTTGTCCTTAGCCGACCTACCTTGCCCTTGTCCTTTGTTCTATGGTTTTGGGGCGCCTTTCCCTTGCTTTTGATTTGTAGATCCAAATCACTTCTTTTGTTTGAATTTCTACTAAATCTTGGTAGCATACTGGTATGTTGCACCAAGCGAGGAGATGTTTAGCACCAAATGTTTCTCTGAATCTTTGATACCCAATTTTGTGTGCAGGGTATGGAACAAATTTTCAATCTCATGCACATATTGATCACTTTGTTACCGCAATGTAGTCCATTATATGTATGTGTCCTTATAGCTCCCCACGGGATAATATTTTCCTTTATGGCGTCTCAGAAAGAATTCCAAGTGGATGCGGTCAATAATAAGGAGGTTTCCCTCTCTTCCTTTTGCTCATAGTAGGTTTCCTACCAGTCCGTGGCATGGGGGGTAGCTTTGAGGGGTGAAAAAGTAATCTTTTCCTGATTGGAAAAGTCATGAAACGAGAAATATCATTCTAATAGATTCATCCATATATCTATGACGTATGCATCTATTTGGCCCTCAAATATGGGAATGTGAAATTTTACTTGTACCTTAAAGGGAGTGGTGCGTCCAGAGTGGTTGTTGGATGAAGGTGCGTCGTCGGTGGGTAGCCATTAGAGAATCTAAAGTTATCCATCATCGCGTTCCTTTATTTCTAGAGGGCCTCCTCGAGCAATATTTTGATAGGATCTCCCACTCCCTCGTCTTTATTTTCTTCCGCCATGGGAGGTCATCGGGTTTTGTAAGGCTGATCTTGCAAAGGTTCAACCAGATCGAACCTTAACTCCTTATACCTCGACCTCGTTGGGTACATGCAAAGAAAAATTGAGAAATAGCATACCGATGTGATACCACTGATCCAGACTTATGCATGAACACAATAAAATACATAAATAAACATAAACGCAGAGATGCAGCAGGAATAACACTTCATTCCATTAATATCAAATACTGAATAATGCTTACAAACACAATGGAAAATAAACTAGCTCAAGCAATGGTAGCTTATCTCTAAGAAGAGATGCGGCAGCTACATGCCTTTGAAATGTGTTAAAATGAGGCTCAAAGCCCTATTTATTATGGAGAAACAATGGAAAACCCTAAACATCCAAAAACCTAACCCTAGGAGATGAAGCGCCAAAACTATGGGCCTCGTTTGGGTAAATTGGTACATCAACTTCCCAGGGACATAACTTTGGCATACGATCTTTGTTTAACACTCACAATACCTCGTTAGAAATATTTATCCAAGGAATACAACTTTCAAGTGACCAACATGGTCAAAGACCTATGTTAATCCTGGTTTTCCCAAAAAACATCGTTTAGGGCCTCAAAACAGCTATGGAAGTTCAAGACTCGAAAAATTGCCAAAAATAGTAAATTGTGCTACAATTAAGAAAATTGAAAAACTAAAAGAAACAATGGTGGGGGTCCTATTGGAATAGGCGGGTGGGCACCAATATCCACCTGGATCAAATGATTTGATCAATGCTAAGTATGATTCTAGAGATTACCATCTCATTGGATTCTAAGAATACATTGTGATTTGAGTGCCCCATATCAAATACCTTCATTTTCATGGTGTTTGTATGATAATTGTTGAAATGTGTAACTAGGTTTGGTCTTCATAAATATGAAATGTACTCTTGATTCTTGTATATTGTAAAAAGAAAGAAAAAATATTATTATTATCTGTAGCATGGGTTTCATGCTCAAGGTCAATTTATTTGTAGGTCAAGCACCCATTGAGTGCTTCTAAGGTTCGTCATAGAGTCAAGAAATCAATAGAGTCATTGTCATATATTAAAGACCCCATTGGGCATGTTGTATCATGTAAAAAGAATTTATTTGAGTCAAAATTGTGTCAAAAAGACCCTCCAAGACAAGTCGGCCTCATGAAGGCAATTCATACCCTTGGGAAGCCTATGTATAAGAGGTATTAGACCTCATTTGAAGTACACACATAAGACATGCGAAAGAGTAAGAGAAGAAGTTTGATCTTAAGAAGGAGTCCAAAAGGCAAGCTAAGTTCTAGAAGGAAGTTGGAATCAAAGTCTTCGGGTCTCTCTCTCTCTCATGTGCAATGAAATTCTAAAGTTGTGGAATTGTGAAGCTACATCAAGGTCGAACATGTGAATCTGCATCAAGGTCGAATTCGTGAATCTACTAGGTCGAAGTTACTGAAGTTGCTAGGTCGAATTTGCAGAAATTGTTATTAGAGGTCGAAGTTGCTGGAAGGTCAAAGTTTGTTGTTGGGAGCTATGTAAGGAAATATCATCAAGAAGAAAGGTCGAATTGATCTTGGAGGGGTCTTTGTCAAGGGTCTTATGTCTTGGAATTCGTCATTTGAAGATTCTATAAGAAGAGAAGAATTATTGTGGGTTTTCCTCTCAAGAGGAGAGTTTTTGGCCCTCGTTAGCAACCTATATTTTGTGTCCTCTTGTCTCATTGATCTTCATAGTTTGGTAGTTTTTTGGTGATAGGAACACAATAGTAATCAATTGAAAGAATAATATAAAATTACATCATGTTAAGTAAAATAACATCACAAGCAATTATCAAAGTAAGAGAAATCACCCTAATCTAGTTGCCCTAGATTTCTCAACATGGTATCAAAGCTAAGGTGACAACTCAAGTAGAGGTAGCTTGAAGATCACATCATTGAAGAAGGATACATAAGGACTGAGCAAAAGGAAATCATTAAATAGGACTAATAAGCATCAATGAGGAGTACTCATCTCAAGAATCACATCATCGCAAAGAGAAGAAGACCTCAAAGACTCTACTTTCAAGAAGGATCCTACCTCCACTCAAAGAAAGAAGGATTACACATTTGAAGAATCTTGAAGTCTCCATATCCTATACTTCTACATCCCTAGGAAGCAAGAAGAAGCATTGTCATCATCATCAATTAAATCAAGGTGATCTCCCTATTGTTAGGGTTCTGTAATTTATTAGCAAGATTGGCAGAGTCCAATTACAGAAACAACATCGTTTCAACCAACTTTGGGATTCTAGGATCTAGCCCTCCTGAATCCGGAGAGGGATCTCTCCAATAAGTGCAAAGATGGATTTGTCTTTGAAGTTTGAGGTAATGATATTAGGCTAGTTATGAAGTCCAATGGTTTTGTTTTGTTTTTGGATGGTTGAACATGATTACTGTTAGAGGGGAAACATCCCAAAGGTAAAGAGGTTCAAAAGTGAGAAGTTGCAAGCAAAAGAGTAAGTTTTGACCAAGAAGAAAGATGATGGTAGGTTTTCAGTCCATTGGGCTATGGAGTCATGAGAGGATTTAATTGGAACAGCAAGAGGCAAGAGTGGTCCATGGGGCAAGTCATCTATGTCTAAGGGTCTCTTTAAATTTTGATTTATGGAATGAAATGATACATTAAGAAGGGGAAATAAACAGATGTAGAACAAAGAGCAGCCCAGGATCTGGTAAGTACTTTGAAACTAGCCATCCTTTGACCAAGCACTTAAGAAAAACATGAAAGTAAACTAGGATCTGGTAAGTACTTTGAAACTAGTCAGCCTTTGATATAATTTCAATAGAAAACATATAAAAAACAAAGGGAAACTTGAAGGCAACCTTTGGAGAAGAAACTAGCGGTCCGGGCTCACCACAAATCCTCTCCTAGCTCTTCTTTACTTGGCTACTTCCAAGACAATCACGGAGATAACACAGAATGGCCTAAGATCTGGTAAGTGCTTTGAAACTATCCAGCTTTTAACACACTCTAAGGGAAAACAATCAAACAATTATGCAGACAAGACTGGGACCAGGGTTCACCATATCTTCCTCAGTTCATCTTCACACAACATATACTGAAAGTAACATTCAAAAATAATATTCAGCTAAGACAATAAGACGAGGGAACGCCAACATTCCTATGCCTAAATTGAATTAAGTCATTTTAAAATAACACAGTTGAAAGAAAACATTTAAATAAAGATTTTTCAGCCAGAGAAGGTTACTGGTATACAATAGGTCCCAACACTGTTTAAACTGTTCTTTACAGAAGAATATGAAACATAATGAAAACAGAAAATAAATAACAAGTTACAATGAGAATAACATCACCGTCAACACAGACCAGGATCCCATAAATTAGCTTGTATTGATGCTCCAAACCAGTTACAATCTTCAAGTCCAGTGTTTTAATTCATCTATCTTTCACAACCTAACTTATCTGTTACAAGGAGAGTTCCAAGAGCCAGTGAATCACTATTTACAATTAGGGATCTTCAGCTCAGTTACATTACAATGCTTCAACAATTACATCAACAACCAACCCCTCACTCATCTTCTACTGGAGCATTTATAGAAGGATGAGGAGGTGAGATCTGATTAAGGATCTCTAATACAATTAATACAGAGTTAATGTTTTCTTGGCCCCTGGGGGCTCAATGAAGAAATTGTACAGGTGTTTCACTGTATTAATTGATTTACACTCATGATTTAAGCTCGGTGGGAGCTTTTTTTGACCTTTGAGGCTCTGTGTGATGCTGGGGTCACTCTGCAGATATTCTTTCATTAAATTTCCCGGCAGAAGTAACTCTTCGGCTGTGTCGAGGCAAAATATCTGATCCCGAGCAATAACTTATGTTCCTGATTGAATACTTTGAGGCACAGGTGGAACTTTGGTCGCTGGGAGGAATCAATTCGCCTCCATTTGTGGCGGTGGAGGGGTTTCTTGATAAAAAACTTTAGGTTTTTCTTTAAACTGTGTTTTAGATTCGGGATTAGGCTTTTGATAACCGTCTTAGCCATAATCCCCGCTAATCTGTCCATTAATTCTCTGTTCTAGTTCATCCTGGTCTTCGACACTGATAATCTTCGACTGTGCCGGTTTCATGGTTTTTCTTGTTGTCGTGCCGGGCTACGCAGGGTTTATAAGGCATCAATGCCTGAGAAAACATCGACGAAACATGTATTTTAACCCTGCTGATTATTTCTTTGATGCATTCGAAGGTCGGAGGATCATCATCCTCGGCCTACGAAATTTCTTCATTTAAGCGGAAAAACATTAAACCCTGCAAAAACAAACAAATGTTACAAAATCCTGCGTTTATAGGTCAATCTGCATCGGAGGATGTGCGGAGGAAGCAGGGTCGTTGGATGACATCATCCAGGATGACATCATCCAACGGTCGGGATTTAATCTCAGAATGGTCGAAAAAGCATGGGGGAAGGAGGATTAGATCAGAGCCATCGATTCGCGCTGAGATCGACGGTCGGGGATGATTTTGGGGGGTCCGGGTGTACGAAGGAAAAATCTTGGGGGTATGCCCCCTCAGTGAAACTACATCGTTGATCTGGATCAATTTGGACGGTCAAGATGGAATCAGGGGATGTTGAAAGTCAAACGGAGGGAATCTGGGTGATGAATTTTGGACCGTCGATCTGCTGATCAGATCAACGGCGGAGATGTCGATTGCCGCTGTACAATGGCCTGGTTATCACGCGAGCACTTTGGTTATCCATCGGACACCTTCGGCGATCAAAAACCGTTGGATGAGTGGGCCCAGATCGAACGGAGGAGATGAATTTCGCTGGGCATCCTGGTCCGGGCTATAACGCGCGATGGACGATGGTTGCACGGCGGTTTTCAAATCGTACAAGGGACACGCGTCACACAGCGTATGGAATCGTTGGTCAATGGGGGAAAACAACTTTTGGCCCGAAGGCAGTGCGATAGAAACCAAGCGGGTTTGGGAAACCGCGCACGGATGGGGGGGGTCCACAGGAATGGTGCGCTCCGCATCGTCCGATCTATGGTGTATATTGACGGTGGCGATTTATTGCGAAATTACTCTAGCCGAAAACTTACAAATTAAATAAAAACCCGAAAATTTCAACTTACAAAGGTTTTAAATGTTCCGGCGGAGAAATATAATTGGAAAGGATAAGCGCCTGACAGCTTAGCAGTTGGTTCTGGCGCTCGGGCGTATGGATGAATAGGGTTAGGGGTTTAGCTCGAAGGGGCTTAAACCTCATACATAAAAATATGTATTTTTCATGGTTTTTGAAGGGTTTTTTTGAAGGAAATGAAGGTTTCGGTAAGGTTAAAAAGTGGGTTTTCAACCTTATAAAATGGATTTTGATGAGGGGAAGAAACATAAATGTGGGAATGAGGGATTTTCATGGGGAATGGATGGATAGAAGAGGAGGTTAGTTTTGAGAGGAAGGAAGGGGAAAAAGAGGTTTGCAGCAGTGTTTGACTTTGGATTTTTTGTAGGATTTCAGAGGTTCTTACGATATAAACCGCAGTATGGGATCTGGACAGAGGCATGAGGCCTTCAAGAGTCTTCAAGAGCCAACCGTTTTTGAAAGGGAAAAATTGTTCCTTGAAGGCTCAAAACAAATTTAGCCACCTTTGGTATAATCAAATTTTACAGGTGGCTAACAGTGGCTCCACTTGGGGATGGTGCCTTCTTGAAGGCATCAAGAATTCAGACTTGATTTCTCTGGGAGGCTGACTTGTGCTAGATCCTTTAGATTGCTCTTCCTTTGCTGGATGATCTTGCTTTTCTTCTGAAAAATAATATCAGTTATGAAAAAAAATAATGGACTTCATCAATACAACTTTCTACCTACCCAATCCTACTGATCTAACATTTTTTCTTCATCAGAGTGCACTTGGATTGGCAAACTCTTTTCACTACATTTTATTCTTTTGAAAGCATAAAAACTAATCTAATTCTACTCCTTATTTCTCCCTGAACTCAGATTAAACAGTTGAGCTCAGATGTTTCTCTACATAATCTACTATCTGTTGGGATTAAGCTGTCCAACAGACTTTCATTCTCTAAATTCTACAACAGAAATTTAAAAACAGCCAAGTCAAGATTGATTTGTTTGACTTGCTGTGATCTATGGCATAAAAAAAACTGCACATAGATTATTATTTGCAGACAATAAAAAATAAAAAATGGAAGGCTTAAGATCTGAAAGTTTCTTGTCATGGCCTTCTCCTTTCTTCACAGCTCTGTTTTTGCTTTGTTTTGAGTTGTTTTTACTTTTCTTCTGGTTCAGGTTTTAAGCTGATTAGAACCAGATCTTTACATTTCTTTGACTCAGAATTTTACCATAGATTTGAGTCGTCTTCTGTCAGAAACTTTGGTTCAGATTTTGAGTTTATTTGAACCTTCAATTTCTAACCTAAACTATCTACTGATAAGCCAAGATTAAACAGGTTGGCAAATCGCACTCACTATCCTATCAGCAGGAAAATTTAAAGCCAATTAGTCAAGATTAAACTGTTTGACTAACTAGAAGTGTATTTTTTAGGAGTGGCATTTGAGCTTGCACACTTTCAGATTTGTTTCTCTTTTTGGCATGGGGCTTTGCCTTTCTTGTTTTCATTTCTGCCCTCTTTTTTTCTTTTTCTTTGTTTTTGTATTTTTGAATTTTCATAACTTTGAAAGCAATGGAGGATGGAATATTCATAATGGGAAAAAGATAAAAAGGCTTCAAAACATAAAATGGATCAAGAGAAGTAATGCTTAAGCATCCTGCCATTGACAGGACCCCCAAACAATCATGTTCCATCCAGTTCCTGTAAGAAAAATGCATTATTACCAACAACTGAATGAATAGAGTAAGGGCCAAGCCACAGGTTGTCAAATTTTCCGTGCTTGCCCTTTTCTTCCCTCCTTGAGTCCCACTTTAGAACTTTGTCCCCAATCTTGAAATTGCTGGCCTTTGTTCTTCTGTCAAAAAACTTTTTTATGTGGTCCTGTTTCTGCAATGCTTTGTTATACACTTCCTCCCTTGTTTGCTGAAGATGAGTGGTTTGATTTATTCTTCTGGTCATGTCATTTTCTTCAGTCTGCAACTCTTGAATCAACTTCATAACTGGTACACCAAGGCTATTTGGAAAAATTGCATCAGTACCATACACAAGCTGGAAAGATGACATACCAATATATTTCTTCAAAGTTAATCTGTCAGCCCAAAGTGCATGGACCGACTTTGTGTGCCAAGACTTTTTGTTGTCCTCCAACAGTTTCTTGATTATGTTCACTAAGATTTTGTTGGAAGATTCTGCAAGTCCATTACCCTGAGGGTAATACGCTGTGGAATGCCCCAATGATATCTGATATCTATGACAGAAGTCAACCATCCTCCTTGATCCAAATGCTACTGCGTTATCAGTGATAATTTTGGTAGGACAACCAAATCTGGAGAGAATGTTAGTCTCCATAAATTTTATGATAACTGAATCATTTTCCTGCCTAAAAGGAATGGCTTCTATCCACTTAGTGAAATATTCTGTGGCAGTAAGAATCCACCTATGCTGGGCAGAAGATGGTGGATGGATTTCTCCTATGAAATCAAGTCCCCACTGTTGAAAAGGGGCTTCAACAGTAATTGGATGTAGAGGAAGGGGTAACAGTTTTATTTTGCCCTCAAATAGTTTGCACTTATGATAGGCAATGATCATCTTGTGTGTATCAGGAAAAAGAGTAGGCCAATAGAAACCAGCCCTCAAACTTTTGTTGGTTGTTGACTTCCAGTACAAATGACCCCCACACTCTCCTTCATGGAATTCTTGCTTAACCTTCTCTGCATCAAACTCAGGCAAACATTTAAGCAATATACCACTTGCATTTTTCCAATAAAGACATCTATCTATAATGCAATAATTTACTGCTTTCAGCTTTAAGAACCTTGCCTTTGTTTTTGTAAAACCATGAGGTGTATTTAAATTAAGAAAAACATAAACAATATCAGCATACCAAGAGGGATTCATGAAATGGTTTTCAACAATGGGTGTCGAGATTCCCTCTTGATTATCTAAAGTATTAATCATATGAATATCAAGAACTTCACAATTTGATTCAGCCATTAATCTAGCTAGACCTTGGCCTTTGATGAGCTTAGTGGGTTTTATCTCCAAATCATATTCAAGGATGATAGCAATCCACTTACCTCTCTTACCATCTGGGTCCTGTGTTAGAATATCCTTAACAACTGAATTTGGGACAAAGGAAATAACGTGCGAGTGAAGGATGTATACCCTGAAGTTTTTTAAAGCCTTAACCAAAGCAAAAGCTTGCTTCTCCATGATGTTATACTTCAAAGGGGCATCCCTCAATGCCTTACTAAAGAATGCAATAGGCTACTCTTGTCCTTGTGGATTTTTCTGTAAAAGGACAACAGCTATGGTATGTTCTGATGCAAATGAGAAAATATAAAAATCTTTTGAAAATTCAGGACTTATCAGAACCGGTGTTTTGTTTAGTGCTTGTTTCACCAGCTCAAAGGATGTCTTTGCTTCCAAGGCCCATTTTACCCCTTGCTCTTTCTTCAACATGTTTGTGATATTCCTAAGGAGCTCAAATAATTTAGGGATGAACCTTCTAAAAAAGTTAATCTTCCCTATGAAAGATTGCAACTCCTTGATGTTTCGAGGATGAGAGATTTGCAATATAGCCTCAATCCTCTTTGGATCTATCTTTATACCCTCCTCAGAAATAACGTGCCCAAGAAGTTTACCCTCTTGGAGACC
This sequence comes from Pinus albicaulis, assembly GCA_034641835.2. Classification (NCBI taxonomy): domain Eukaryota; kingdom Viridiplantae; phylum Streptophyta; class Pinopsida; order Pinales; family Pinaceae; genus Pinus; species Pinus albicaulis. Next base: position 99,369,933 of record CM076584.1, read on the forward strand.
AAAAAGTGTTTTCTTAGGGTTTAAAGATATCCCAAACTTTCTGCATTTCTTAAATTTTCTAAGTGTTCTTCATCTGTTTTTGAAAACACGGTGACATCATCCAGATAAATAATGATGAAGAAGCCCAATTCTTCCTAGAATGCTATGTCCACGGCTCTCTGAAAGGTTGCTCCAGCATTCATTAGACCAAAGGGCATTTTCACATACATGAAAGTGCCCCAGGGTGTAGTAAAATTTGTCTTTAATTGATCAGCAGGGTGAACTAAGATCTGATTATACCTTGAATAGCCATCAAGCAAAGAAATTCTTTTTGAACCTACCACCCTTTGTAAAATGTGATCCATTTTTGGTAAAGGGTAGTTGTCTTTCAATGAAGCTTTGTTTAAATCTCTAAAATCTATACAAAGCCTGATTTCTCCAGTCTTCTTCCTAACAGACACAAGATTAGATACCCATTCAGAATATCTAGTAGGGACAATAATACCAGCATCATACATCTTCATGATTTCCTTCTTAACCAAAGGCAGCTGTATAGGGTTTATTCTGTGCAGTTTCTGTTTGAATGGTTTTTGTTTTTCTTTGAGAGGGATTTTGTGCTGTATTATTTCAGCGTCATAGGACTTCAGATCTTCGTAACTCCATGCAAAAACATCAGAAAATTCTTTGAACAAATCTATGTGTTTGAGTTTAATTTGAGCTGGCAAAGTTTTGGATAGTTTGATCATCTTTGGTTTCTCTTCACTGCCAATATTACACTCTTCCACTTGAGTCTCTACAGGTTCCAGTTTAGGTTTTTTGGCCACATCATTAAAGTCAAACAACTCTTCTAAAGGTGTTAGACCACTTGGCAAACTTTCATTTTTAGAGTGCAGAGTTTCTAATTCCTCTGTTTCTGATTCTGCACTCAATTTTGTTTTGTTTATAAGTTTGCTAGTCTGACGGTTAATATTGACAAGCTCAGGAGAAGGTTCTTCTTCACCAAGAAAATTTTCTTCATTGCAGTTTGTATCATGATTTGAATCTGAACTATGCAGTTCAAATTCGTTTCTGAATTGCATGAAGTCTTCTATTTGTTTATCTCCGTCGAACACCTGCTAATATTTTTTATTATCAGGCACAGCTGGTCTAAATTTTATCTGAGGTGAACAATCTTCGGTCTCATATGGCGTTAGACATGTTCTAGCTGCAAAGGCTAAATTGTGGGCTATAAGATTTCTTTTTCTCAGAACAAAACTCAGTTTGGACTCCTCAAATGTTTTCAAAAGATCCATGACATCATTCCGAGAGGCCCTAAGTCTGGGATGATTTGCATTATACTCCCCATTGACTTGCCTAATTATTAACTCAGAATCCCCATACACAGTTATTTTCTTGGCTCCTACCTTTTTCAGCAAATGTAGGCCTAAGAGCAGGGATTCGTACTCCGCTATGTTGTTAGAACACTGAAAGTTTAATTTGCAAGAAATGCATTCTGTGTGCTTGCTTTCAGTGTTAGTAATCTAGACACCTGCACCAGCATTTGTTCTAGTGCATGACCCATCAAAATACATACTCCAGAGAGGATCATTTTCAGTTTTATCAGTTTGGTGAATGTCCTCTGTATGATTTGATTCCTCAAGTTTTTCAATATGTTAAGGAATGTTTTCTTGGCTATCAAGATTTAAGTTTAATGGATTGATGACTTGTAGTTCAAGACTTGATTTTGGTTTTCTAATGTTTTCAAATACAGAAAACTGCTGAGACACTTCAGCATTATGTTCCTCTTCCTCCCTATCAACCATTAATTCTGTTAAAGCGGTTTTTTCAGTGAGGGTTTCATCATTAAACATGATAAAAGAATCAAGGCTTGTACTTATAGAATAGAGAGGGGAGTTTTGAGGCATGTCTTGGCTTGTAACTGTGTATTGCATATGTGACTCCCTGTAAAGCCTTCGAGTTTGGTTGAAAATAGGGATAGTCGCATAGGTCACGTCCATCTGCATAGTACCTTGTAACTTAGCCCCCCAAGATATTGATAAAAGCATTCCATACTTTGGGGGCACATCAGCCACAAAAACATCCATAACTAAGCATTTGGCTGGAATCTGGGCTAAATTAACACAAAGGTCTTTGATCAATCCAAGACATTTTACTCTGCTTGAGTCAAAGGAGTAAAGGTATTTATAAGGTCTGGTGATTTCTAGACCCAGGCTCTCCATTACAGCTTTTGGCATTAAATTATGAGAAGCCCCTGAGTCATGCATAGCGTTGTGTAAAATTTTGTCATGAACGTTTAAACTTACATAAAAGGGAGGGACGGGTCCTTCTTGATATTTACCTTCAATCTTTGGACCAAAAATAAGCTCTGGCTGGTCGTCATTAAGATTGAGTGTATCCTCATTTTCTTTTATGTTCAAAGCCTTCAAAATTTTGGACCTATATACATGTTAGGCAGCTAACTCAGTCAAAGGGACAGAGATTTTGATCTTTGAGATTTCCTGTTCCAGGCTAAAAGGAATTTGATTCTTTAAGGTGCTGGTTTCAACCCTATTTACTGCCACTCTATCAGCAAAAACAGCTTGCTGATTTGCTTTATCTACACTTGACACAACGGTTGAAAAAGGAGTACTAGCTGAAGTGTTAGTACTACTAAGGTTTGCAGTCTGTTTTTCAAGATTTTGAGCGTCTTTCTCTTTACCTTTACCAGAATTAACATCCACTGTCTTGTCCTTTTGCTTGACTGTTTTAGGCTTGGTTGCAGTGCTGTTGTGAGAAGATTTGTCAGAGGTTTTGGTGTTGGGGTTTTGTTGACTGGTTTTGCTTCTAAGGTCATATTATTTTGAAGGTTCTGTGATGGCATTTTCCATGTCTTGACAACAATTTTCATTATCATCTCTTTTGTCATTATAAGGTGTGTAAAGACCCTTTTTTCTATCGTAATGAACCTCAAAGTCATCATCATCCACCCCAAATAGATTCATATCATTATCCTCTGCTATTTCATCTATTTCCCCAACCTCACTTACATAGTTTTGATGAAAAGGAGGAGTGATCTGCTGATCATCTTCCCTAGGTCTGTTTGGAGGCTGGTTTCTTCTTACGTTCTGATTCTGGTTTTGGTTTCTGTTTTGAGGAGCAGTTTGATTTTGACTTGCTTGTGCTCTCTCAAGAATGCTCATTTTCTTCATCATTTCCTCCATCATTCTTTCCATCTTTGAGTTTGAGGTAGTAGGTGTGGATTCCTCTCTAAAAGATACTCTCTTTTCAGCTTTCATCCTTGCCCTCTTCTCCATTAGGTTGACTTCCACAGAAAGAGCACCTCTTTGCATGTCTTCAAGGGTTGCAAAATCTCTCTCTCTGAGTGAATAGGTCATGTCAACATCAAACCCTTCAGGAAACTTGTTTAAGGCTGAGCCTTGTGGAGGTTTTAATTCTGGGGAGAGTGCATTATACACACTATTAAATCTAGTACAATAGGCTTGTACACTTTCCCCAGGGTTTCTATGGAGATTGTTGTAGTCAGCAAGGACTTGGAGAGGATTCTTCCTCACTTCCCATTTGTTTAAGAATGTTTGATGGAAGCCTTGGAGATTGTTGATACTGTGGGGGGCTAGGGCTTTAAACCATTTCCTTACTTCTCCCCCTAGAATCTGAGAAAACAATCTAAGTTTGACAGAATCATCATCAATTTCATTTATGTCAAAGTAGTCATTCATCTTGTCCACATGTTGTGATGCTGTTGTAGCATTGCTAGCATCATATAATGGAATTTTGGACTGATAGTCCTGTGGAAGATTGACTAATGGTACAGGAAGGACTAAGGGAGCATACCATGCTGCCATGATATGTAGTGGGGGTGGATTGACAAGAGGGGGTGTGGGCTGAAGTGAAGTGGTTTGAGCGGTGGATGAAGGATGAAAAGAAGTGGATGGAACAGCAGCAGATTGCTGAGCTGATCTTGGATGAGGGACACCTAAGTTAAGAAGAAAATGTAAATCAGGAGGTGTTGTCCCTCTTCTACCAAAATGTTCACTTGTTTCAGGAGATGAAAGTGAAGACTCAGAACCTAGCTGATCTAAATCACCAAATGACCTAGTCCTAAAGGGATTAACTAAGTCAGCTTGTGATTGTTGTAGAGCTGAAAGATTTTCAGGGAGTGAATTAACTCTTAGGGGTGGTCTGAAAGTAGTTGAAGATTCCATCTTAGGAGACTTCCTAAGGATTTTTTCCGGGTTATCAACTATCTCAGGTGGATCAGGGTCAGGATGGGCTCTAGTGTGAATCTTTCTAGGAGCCACTATGTTGTGTTTTAGACCCAAATACCAAGAAAAGTTCAACCAAGTATGACAGTCTTTAAGAAGGTTTAACTAATCTGTTTTCACAATTTCAATCCTACAGTTCTCTAACTGGATTTGAATGATATTATAATGATAAGGGTTCTTCCCAGTGGAGTCTTAAGTCCTGTTCAGGATTGTGGAGTCGCCAGGTGGAAAGTTTAAAGTGTTTTCAAAGATTTACACAGTCCACCACAGCGCTTGTGAAACATCCCTTTTCAAGGATATCCCAAAACACAACAAACTCTAACCAGAGATTGACTGGGAGGGCATTTACCAGATATGTCACCTCTTAAAAGAGGATGAGATCCGGAGGCTACCTGGCCCTTTCCAGACTCTGTCTAAGAGTATGAGGTAAAACACAACAAAAGGTAAGTGGAATGTAAGAGTAGTGTTTTACTACCAATCTAAAATGCTTTTGGTATTTTCTGAGTTATTTTTTATTCGTGTGGTTTCTAAGAATGTCCTAACTTTGTTTCAAAATTTAGCTACGGTTGTGAGACAAAGACAGTCCACTCTTATGGCTAAGCTAGCTGATTTCTCAAGGTTAGATGAAGACTTATGAGAATCCTAGGGTTGACCTAGATTGTCACTGATTTAAACAAGTTTCATCATGATTACCATTTCTTGGTAGTGCTTGAAAAGGCTGCTTTTACTCTCAAAGTTTTGTGTGAGAATCAAGGGAAAATGAGATGAAAACTCAACTCACTTCCCCAACGGAGTCGCCAGAAATGTTAGGTTCTGGAGGCTTAGCTGGTTAATAAAACAAGTGTTCCCTGGATCAAATCTCTGATTTCGTATAATTGTCCTTAAAAACTTCTGGGTTTGTAGTTCCCCAGTGGATTCGCCAGAAATGTTAGGGTTCTGTAATTTATTAGCAAGATTGGCAGAGTCCAATTACAGAAACAACATCGTTTCAACCAACTTTGGGATTCTAGGATCTAGCCCTCCTGAATCTGGAGAGGGCTCTCTCCAATAAGTGCAAAGATGGATTTGTCTTTGAAGTTTGAGGTAATGATATTAGGCTAGTTATGAAGTCCAATGGTTTTGTTTTGTTTTTGGATGGTTGAGCATGATTACTGTTAGAGGGGAAACATCCCAAAGGTAAAGAGGTTCAAAACTGAGAAGGTGCAAGCAAAAGAGTAAGTTTTGACCAAGAAGAAAGATGATGGCAGGTTTTCAGTCCATTGGGCTATGGAGTCATGAGAGGATTTAATCGGAACAGCAAGAGGCAAGAGTGGTCCATGGGGCAAGTCATCTATGTCTAAGGGTCTCTTTAAATTTTGATTTATGAAATGAAATGATACATTAAGAAGGGGAAATAAACAGATGTAGAACAAAGAGCAGCCCAGGATCTGGTAAGTACTTTGAAACTAGCCATCCTTTGATATACTTTCAATAGAAAACATATAAAAAACAAAGGGAAACTTGAAGGCAACCTTTGGAGTAGAAACTAGCGGGCCGGGCTCACCACAAATCCTCTCCTAGCTCTTATTTACTTGGCTACTTCCAAGACAATCACGGAGATAACATAGAATGGCCTAAGATCTGGTAAGTGCTTTGAAACTATCCAGCTTTTAACACACTCTAAGGGAAAACAATCAAACAGTTATGCAGACAAGACTGGGACCAGGGCTCACCATATCTTCCTCAGTTTATCTTCACACAACATATACTGAAAGTAACATTCAAAAATAATATTAAGCTAAGACAATAAGACGAGGGAACGCCAACATTCCTATGCCTAAACTGAATTAAGTCATTTTCAAATAACACAGTTGAAAGAAAACATTTAAATAAATATTTTTCAGCCAGAGAAGGTTACTGGTATACAATAGGTCCCAACACTGTTTAAACTGTTCTTTACAGAAGAATATGAAACATAATGAAAACAGAAAATAAATAACAAGTTACAATGAGAATAACATCACCGTCAACACAGACCAGGATCCCATAAATCAGCTTGTATTGATGCTCCAAACCAGTTACAATCTTCAAGTCCAGTGTTTTAATTTATCTATATTTCACAACCTAACTTATCTGTTACAAGGAGAGCTCCAAGAGCCAGTGAATCACTATTTACAATTAGGGATCTTCAGCTCAGTTACATTACAATGCTTCAGCAATTACATCAACAACCAACCCCTCACTCATCTTCTACTGGAGTATTTATAGAAGGATGAGGAGGTGAGATCTGATTAAGGATCTCTAATACAATTAATACAGAGTTAATGTTTTCTTTGCCCCTGGGGGCTCAATGAAGAAATTGTATAGGTGTTTCACTGTATTAATTGATTTACACTCATGATTTAAGCTCGGTGGGAGCTTTTGTTGACCTTTGAGGCTCTGTGTGATGCTGGGGTCACTCTGCAGATATTCTTTCATTAAATTTCCCGGCAGAAGTAACTCTTCGGCTGTGTCGAGGCAAAATATATGATCCCGAGCAATAACTTCTGTTCCTGATTGAATACTTTGAGGCACAGGTGGCACTTTGGTCGCTGGGAGGAATCAATTCGCCTCCATTTGTGGCGCTGGAGGGGTTTCTTGATAAAACACTTTAGGTTTTTCTTTAAACTGTGTTTTAGATTCGAGATTAGGCTTTTGATAACCGTCTTAGCCATAATCCCCGCTAATCTGTCCATTAATTCTCTGTTCTGGTTCATCCTGGTCTTCGACACTGATAATCTTCGACTGTGTCGGTTTCATGGTTTTTTTTGTTGTCGTGCTGGGCTGCGCAGGGTTTATAAGGCATCAATGCCTGAGAAAACATCGACGAAACATGTATTTTAACCCTGATGATGATTTCTTTGATGCATTCGAAGGCCGGAGGATCGTCATCCTCGACCTACGAAATTTCTTCATTTAAGCGGAAAAACATTAAACCCTGCAAAAACAAACAAATGTTACAAAATCCTGCGTTTATAGGTCAATCTACATCGGAGGATGTGCGGAGGAAGCAGGGCCATTGTATGGCATCATCCAACTGTTGGGATTTAATCTCAGAATGGTCAAAAAAGCATGGGGGAAGGAGGATTAGATCAGAGCCATCGATTCGCGTTGAGATCGACGGTCGGGGATGATTTCGGGGGGTCCGGGTGTACGGAGGAAAAATCTTGGGGGTATGCCCCCGCAGTGAAACTACGTCGTTGATCTGGATCAATTTGGACGGTCAAGATGGAATCAGGGGATGTTGAAAGTCAAACGGAGGGAATCTGGGTGATGAATTTTGGACCGTCAATCTGCAGATCAGATCGACGGCAGAGATGTCGATTGCCGTTGTACGATGGCCTGGTTATCACACGGACACTTTGATTATCCATCGGACACCTTCGGCGATCAACAACCGTTGGATGAGTGGGCCCAGATCGAACGACGGAGATGAATTTCGCTGGGCATCATGGTCCGGGCTATAACGCACGATGGACGATGGTTGCACGGCGGTTTTCAAATCGTACAAGGGACATGCGTCACACAACGTATGGAATCGCTGGTCAATGGGAGAAAACAACTTTTGGCCCGAAGGCGGTGCGATAGAAACCAGGCGGGTTTGGGAAACCGCACACGGATGGGGGGGATCCACAGGAATGGCACGCTCCGCACCGTCCGATCTACGGGGCAGATCGGCGGCGGCGATTTATTGCGAAATTACTCCGGTCGAAAACTTAAAAATTAAGTAAAAACCCGAAAATTTCAAATTACAAAGGTTTTAAATGTTCCGGCGGAGAAATATAATTGGAAAGGATAAGCGCCTGACAGCTTAGCAGTTGGTTCTGGCGCTCGGGCATATGGACGAACAGGGTTAGGGGTTTAGCCCGAGGGGGCTTAAACCGCATACATAAAAATATGTATTTTTCATGGTTTTTGAAGGGTTTTTTGAAGGAAATGAAGGTTTCGGTAAGGTTAAAAAGTGGGTTTTCAACCTTATAAAATGGATTTTGATGAGGGGAAGAAAAAGAAATGTGGGAATGAGGGATTTTCATGGGGAATGGATGGATAGAAGAGGAGGTTAGTTTTGAGAGGAAGGAAGGGGAAAAAGAGGTTTGCAGCAGTGTTTGACTTTGGATTTTTTGTAGGATTTCAGAGGTTTTTAGGATATAAACCGCAGTATGGGATCTGGACAGAGGCATGAGGCCTTCAAGAGTCTTCAAGAGCCAACAGTTTTTGATAGGGAAAAATTGTTCCTTGAAGGCTCATAAAAAATTTATCCACCTTTGGTATAATCAAATTTTACATGTGGCTAACACCTATCTTTGAAGAGAGGATAACATTCCAAGCATATTTCAAAAAACACATCTCTAGAAGAAGAAGTATTGTCATCTTCAAGGAGAAAACATCATCAATCTGATGAACCCTTGACTAAACTGAGAGGGGGGGGGGGTGAATCAGTTTAGTCCATTCATGGATATTAAAATTATTTTCATTAAACTCATTAACATAACCATTGCACGGGAAATTTAATAAATAATAATCAACAAACTGAATATGTGAACAACAAGTAATAAACAGGCTACTCATCACATCAACACATAATAATAATTCACATGGACACTAGATATAAGTGGAAACCCATAAGGGATAAAACCATGATTATTATTGTTGTGATGCAAAGGCAAGCTCCTACTCCCTATTACATCTGATTTTATGTAGGATCCAACGTACATGAGGCTTCTACCTCAAATTTCTACAAGCGACAACTTGCAAGGAAGCTCCAACTCCCATATGTTTTCTACAGGCTATAACCCATAGGAGGCTCCTCCCTCAACAAATTCCAACTGAACCTTTATCAAGCTACAACCTGAAAGGAGACCATAGTCCCCTTACACAACATGAAAACAATATGCTGATTTACCTGGTTATCAACTCTGTATTCCTCAATCTTTACTTTTGCCTCTTCTCCCTTCAAATCTGCTTCTCATCAACTCCATATGTGCATAGTATATCAATCATCTCTCTCACATTCTCGAGCTCTCTAACCTCTCGAATGCACACCGAAATGACATATTTTTAGAGATAATTTGATGGTTGTTCGTATTCTATATTGGAATATGAAGTGAACAGACTTGACTTTTTGCCTTCCATACATTCGTTTCCAATCTCTTCATATCATGAATATTATAATAAGAAATAGATAATTTATCCAATATCAATTTCAGCTATATGTAACGTATGACAACAATTCAGCTTAATACATATTTGTCTTTTCCTTGGAGTCTTGCCTTTACCTTAGAGACTTGCCTTTGCATCACAAAAATTTAGCTCAAACAATAATTTCACATTATTACAATTTCTTCAATGTATCCCTTTTTTCTTCTTTTCCTTGTTGTATGTTTATACCTTCATTGATCCCTGTGTTTTGTTATCACTTCTTCTAACTGTGTTTCCAATGTTCTATTTCAAAAATATGCAGAAGAAACACTGCTTCATAAATACAATATCATGCCTTTATACAACAACTTTAGTCCCTGGTTCCGCTGAGTATGTCACAGAGATGTATGGTTACCACATTCTACACCAAGTGTTAGATTTTCCAAAGGAATGTTGCCAGTAAATTTGAACAAACTTTACCACAGGTATAGAGTACCTTCTTGTCCATTCTACGATAGCATGAATATCCACATAACCTCCGACCTGTCATGGCATTTTAATTTAGTTCTGGAATATACCGTGTCCGCTCACGAATCGCACATTGGCCCAAGGCTTCTGACTCCTAATTAGCCGATTTGCGATTGTGTGTTTGGGCCACACAGGCTTCCGCTGGGCCATTGCATTTTCCCATCACACTTGCTCATATCGTAACATTGTCACCACTTGCGATCTTGCGACTTACAATTTTGCGATTCGTGGGTTCGGGTCCCACCGGGCATGCCACGTCATCTGCACCACATTATCTATTTCCACATCATTTGTGCCACGTCATCTATTGCGACATCATTTGTGCCACATTATCTGTGCCATGTCATCTATCACCACGTCATCTCTTGCATTTCGCTATTGCATTTTCCCATAGCACATGCTCATATCACAACTTTGTTATCGATTTTTGATTTTGTGATTTTTCAATTTGCGATTCCGCGATTTGCGATTTTGCGATTCTGTGATTTTACGATTTTCTTTCTTGCAAAAATTTGCGATTTTCTCACAAGTCTGCACAAAGTGAAGGGGAATTCATCATATATTCACTGGTAACCTTCCACTACTCCCATGCGACCACTAACGTTGCTCCAAAGGCAATGATAATGCTGATGATGATCCTTTGCTTCTTTGATGATCTTAATCTGCTCCTTTTCCATCAATGACAAGGGCCAATAGTATCCCCCTTTGGAATTGATGGAAACACATCCCCCCCCCCCTTTCATTATGAGAAATGTATTCCTTCCTCCGATTACATTACCTTCCCCTTTAACATTAATGGCAAGGGGTTACATATTTTTTAGTGTAGTTTCCATCATTGCATTACTACTCTCTGAGTTTTGTATAAACATTGTTCATTATGTCCTTCTGTTATTGAATGAATACCACTGCATATGCCTTGCTGGGGCTGCTCCAGAATGATTGCTACTCCATATGGTATATAATTATTGTTGGGAGAACACTTTGGAAATCATTGAAATTGCATGTATATACACAACAAATTGATACCATCCAAAAAAATTCCTTGCACTTGCATAATGCTGAAGATGATAATAAAGACGCTCCATAGACAAAACTATACAAGAATATATATAAAAAAACATGCACAATCGAAATAATACAAGAATAATGAAGATGCTCCACTAATAACGTTGCTCCAATAACACATTGATGTATTTATGCTATACCAATACCATAACACTCTGATACCATAACGCTCTGATGCCAATAACGTTGATAGATGTTACTTGTGATTTTGACGAAGAGGGCTTGATTGCATACTCTTATTATGTCTTCGATTATGTTTCTTTTGATTTATGAAAAATTGTAAGCAAGTAGTTTCTCTTCTTTGCTTCTTTCTACTCCTGTAGTCTCCCCCTTAGATGGTGCACTCAACTCCCCCTCCTTTCCCCTTTTTTTTCTTTTAATTCTCCCTTTGAGATCATATTAATGAGCATCATCTGTAGACACTATCCCGAGCTTGTTTCTCAGGTATTCGAACGGTTCTCTAGCAATCGGTTTTGTAAATATGTCTGCTATATGTTCCTTTGTGGGGATGTATTCCATCTTTACTACCTTCTTAGCTACGTGTTCTCTGAGAAAGTGGTATTTTATAGGGATGTGCTTGGTCTTTGAATGTAGCACATGATTTTTTAGCATGCTTATTGCACTCGTATTGTCGCATCTGATAGGAATAAGCTCACTGAAGTTTATTTTCATGTCTTGAAGTGTTTGTTTCATCCACATCACCTGTGTGCAACAAGTTGCAGCTGCTATGTATTCAGCTTCAGTTATGGATAGAAAGATTGATGTTTGTTTCTTTCTTAGCCATGCCACAAGACTCTCTCCGAGATAGAACACACCACCACTTGTGATTTTCCTGTCATCCACACAGCTGGCCCAATCTGCATCTGTATATGTTGTCAGTGTAAAATATTTACCTCTTGGATAACATAGTCCATAATTTGTAGTTCCTTGTAGGTACCTGAATATCCTCTTGGTTTCTAACAGGTGATTTTGTTTAGGCGCTGATTGATATCTTGCCACTAGTCTGACTGCCAACATTATGTATGGTCTAGAAGTTGTCAGATATAACAAACTTCGTATCATAGACCTGTAAAGTTTTTGATCTACGTCTAGCAACCCATCATTTGCACATAGCTTGCATCTAGTAGTCATGGGGGTTGACACCAGTTTACATTCTTCCATTTGGAACCTTTTTAACATATCTCTCAGGTATTTTTCTTGTGAAGTAAATATGCCTTCGACCTTCTGTAGGATTTGAAGCCCTAGGTAGAAGGAAAGTTCTCCAATCATTGACATCTCGAACTCCGACTTCATCTCTTCAGAAAATCCTTTTTATTGCTGCCAAACATGTGTCATCTACATATAAAATCATGGTTAATAATTCATCTGCATTAGCCTTTATGTATAACTTACTATCAACTCCTCCCTTCTTGAACCCTTGTTTCTGAAGGTACTTGTCCAACTTGGAATAACATGCTTGTGGTGCTTGTTTAAGACCATACAGAGATTTCTTTAACCTACAAACATAGTTGAGCTTATTTGATAACAAAAAACCTTCAAGTTGTTCCATGTAAACTTCCTCCTCTAGGTCACCATTTAGGAAGGCAGACTTCACATCCATTTGATACACCTTGAAATCATTGTAGCATGCGATAGCCAAAAACATCATGATTGCTTCCATTCTCGTGACTGGTGCAAAAGTTTCTTCATAATCAAGGCCTTCTATTTGTGAACACCCCTTACATACTAGTCTGGATTTATTTCTAATTACTTGACCCTGTTCATTCATCTTATTCTTGAATACCCATTTTGTGCCAATGACAGTCTTTCCAACAGGTCTTAGTGTTAGGTCCCAAGTTTTGTTTTTCTCAATTTTGTATAACTCTTCATTCATAGCATCGATCCAATTTTTTTCATTACTTACCTCATCAAATTTCTTTGGCTCTATTTGTGACAACATAGCTAGATGAACTTCCTCAGGCTTTTCTGCTAGTTCTCTTCTTGTTTGAACTCCTTCACTTTTGTCTCCAATAATTTGTTTTCTCGAATGATTATTTTGAGTGTGTCTTGAGGGCCCTTTTGAGTGCATCTATGTATCTTCTGATGTTTCATCCTTCTCTTCACTATCTTGGTTGTCACAATGATGATGATTTGGAGGGTTAATAAAAAAATTTCTTTCGGTTTTATCTTGTGATTCCTCATCAAACCTTACATCAATGCATTCCAAAATCTTATGCAGCCTCTTATTATAACACCTGTATCCCTTACTTTTTGATGAGTACCCTAATAATATTCCTTCATCAGATATAGCATCATACTTTCCTAATTTTTAATCATTATTTGTGATAAAGCATTTACTACCGAAAACCCTGAAATGCTTGATTGATGTTGGTTTCCCGTGCCATAGTTCATATGATGTCTTGTCACAATTTGGTCTGAGATGTGCCTTCTTGAGGATATGTACTGTTTTATGTACTGCCTCTGCCCAGTAGGTTTGAGAGATGTTTCTTTCTTTCATCATAGCTCTGGCTATTTTCTTCATAGACATGTTTTGCCTCTTTGCAACTCCATTCTATTGAGGTGTATCTGCAACAATGTATTGTTGTTTTATCCCAAATACATTACATAGGTCCACAAACTCATTTGATGTGAATTCACCTCCTCTATCTGATCTGATGCACTTTATTTTACATCATGTTTGGTTTTCTGCTAGTGACTTGAATATTTTGAATTTTTCAAATGCTTCAGACTTGTATCTGAGAAATTCCACCCATGTCGATCTAGAATAGTCGTCGATTATCAACATGAAATATTTTCCTCCTCCTGGTGCATCTGTTCTCGAAGGTCCGCACATATCCATGTGAACTAGTTGTAGAGGCTTACTACTTGACAGTTAGTCTTTGACTTTAAATGATGTTCGAGTTTATTTTCCCATTTGGCAGGACCTACATATAGTATTTTGGGGCTTCTTTATTGTTGGTAGGTCTCTAACTGCTTTCTTCTTGCTGAGTTTGATGATGTGATCAAAATTGAGATGTCCCAATCTTCTACGCCATAGACAAGATTCATCAAGTTTACTGATGTAGCACCCTTCACTCTCATCTTTCATGATATATACATTACTCTCTATTCAACCCCCCTTAACCAAAGTTTTTCCTGTAGCGATTGACATGAATTCACAATCATGAGCTCTGAAGAGGATCTCACAACCTTTGTCGCACATTTGACTTACAGTTAGCAGATTGTGTTTTAGACCATCTACAAACAGTACATCTTGAGCCTTTCCTCTTCCATTATTCATACTGATTGTTCCTTTTCCTTTAATTTTCCCTTCTTTATCATCACCGAATGTTACATTACCAAATTTATTTTCATCCAAGGTTACAAACTTGCTTATGTCTCTGGTCATATGTCTGGAGTAGCCATTGTCTACATACCATTGACTGTTTTGATCTTGAGCATATATAACTAGATCACACTTATTAATCTTCTTTCTCCATTGCATGCATCCGTTTGTCCTATAGTTATTCTGAGATGAAGGTTTATTGTCCCTAAGATGACATTCGTATGACTTTTGTCTAATCTTGTGACAATAATAACTTTTGGTAGAGTTGTGGAGAGGAGTATATGCATGTGTGAATCCATTATTATCCTTAATTATTTTTGAATTCCCAAAATCAAATCTTTTTACACAAGCTCAACAGTTCATGGCTTTATGTCCAAATTTCTTACATCAGTAGAAGTACCCGTAGAAGAAATATTTGTGTCTGGTAGAGGGTGACGTTTGGGGATATAAACATATAGATAGTTGAAAATTATGTCTTCTGAAGCAATATAATCTATGCTCGTTTGTTGTTTGTTTTTCACTCCTTTTGTCTCTTGGTTTTTCTCAGTAGTGTTTCTTTGCAGCTGTTCATCTGATGTTGAAGTGTTGCCCAGATTTGTGTTCTCAGCTTGATGAGAATTATCATTGTCTCCTATGACAACTTTTACAAAAGTGATTGCCTTATTATCATCTACCTTAGACTTATTCGATTCTCCTTCATAGCCTATCCCAGCCTTTAAAAGTGGAGATTTTTGAGCATTTAATATCTTGTTCAACTGTTCAAAACCTTTTATATGTTGAATGTTCATATTTAATTCAGTTTGAGCCTTCTCTAATTTCTTCCTCAAACTTACCACCTCTTCTTCCAATCTTTCACACACTTGTTTTTTTTCTTTTATTTGCTGCATCAGAATACCTTCCACCTTCTTTGCCTCTTGAATTTCAAATTTCAACTTAATAATGTCTTATGAATTTGATTCTTCTTTTACATATTTCAGAAGAATCTCTTTCTATTTTCTATTCTTGAGTTTAAGCCTTTCTATTTCACTCAGGGCACTAACTAAATCCCCCTCAAGATCTACCTCACCTTCTTCTTCATATTGCAGAAGTTATTTTCATGCTCTTCCTAGGCCATCAAAATGAATTCAGAGGTGGCATCGTCACTAAAGGATTCATCTGAGATTTCAGATGCACTGCTATCTTGTTGGGCATAAAATGTTTTTTCTATTAAATATTTTCTCTTTCTATATATTATTGAATTTGTTTTTCTCTTTCCCTTTTGGCTGATTTTATGCTTTTTTATAGGGAAATTTTGAGGCATAATTCCCCACTCTTCCACAATTAAAGCACTTAAATGGAAGTTTCCCTTTGTACTTACCTGTGCCTTTCTTCAATCTTCTAACGAATTTTGATTCTTCTTCATCATAACCTAAGCATGGACATTCCTTTCTTCTATAAACTTGTCTATCTTGAAGGTTGCCTCCCTAATGTTTGACTTCCCTTTTGGAATTCTCATCTCATATGTTTTCAAGGTCCCAAGTAATTGGTCCCTGTCAATCGTTCGAAGTCTATTGTTTCTTCTATGGCTAGAACCTTAGGATTAAATTTAGATGGTAATGATCTCAATGTTTTATGGACTATTACACTTTATTTGATTGTTTCCCCTAGACCTATCATGATGTTCAAAACTTCAGCAACTCTTAAGAATAATTTAGCTACATCTTCATCTTCATTCATTTTTAAAGTCTCAAACCGTGTTCTATATACTTGAAACTTAGTCATCTTTACCCTTTTATATCCCTCATGAATATTTTCTAATTTATCCCAGATTTCCTTGGCTATTTGAAAATGCATTAATTTGATAAATTCTAACTCACATAGACCATAAAAAAGTGAATTCATTGCTTTTGATTTTGCTATGAAATCTAGTTTGGCTTCTCTATCATTGGTCCCTTCCTTTGGTTCTTCATATTGTACCATCACTACAACCCAGACTTATATTCCAAGAGACATTAATTAGGTATTCATTCTCACTTTCCAGAAAGCATAGTTTATGCCAGTAAATAATGAGGATTTATTCGTTGAGCATCCTTCTAGACTAGCCATTTTGGTAACTTAGGACCTCATTCCAGTTGTTATATTGTTACTGAAGGAACTTGGCTCTAATACCAATTGATGAACCCTTGACTAAACTGAGAGGGGGGGGGGAATCAGTTTAGCCCATTCATTGACATTAAAATTATTTTCTTTAAACTCATTAACATCACCATTACATGGGCAACTTAATAAATAATAATCAGCAAAATGAATATGTGAACAACAAGTAATAAGTAGGCTAACTCATCACATCAACACATAATAATAATGCACATGGACACTAGATATAAGTGGAAACCCATAAGGGATAAAACCACGATTATTATTTTTGTGATGCAAAGGAAAGCTTCTACTCCCTATTACATCTGATTTTTTGTAGGCTCCAACCTACAGGAGGCTTCTACCTCAAATTTTTGAAAGATACAACTTGCAAGGAAGCTCCAAATCCCATTTGTTTTTTGTGGGCTACAACCCACAGGAGGCTCCTACCTCAACCAGTTCCAACTGAGCATTTATCAAGCTACAACTTGAAAGGAGACCACAATCCCCTCACACAACATGAAAAAAATATGTTGGTTTACCTGGTTATCAACTATGTATTCCTCCATCTTTACTTCTACCTCTTCTCCCTTCAAATCTGCTTATCATCAGCTCCATATGTGCATAAGATATCAATCAACTCTCTCACATTCTTGAGCTCTCTAACCTCTCGAATGCACACCTAAATGACATATTTTTAAAGATAATTTGATGGTTGTTTGTATTATATATTGGAATATGAAGTGAACAGACTTGACTCTTTGCCTTCCACACATTCGTTTCCAATATCTTCATATCATGAATATTAGAATAAGAAATAGATAATTTATCCAATATAAATTTCATTCATATGTAATGTATCAAAACAATTGAGCTTAATACATATTTGTCTTTGCCTTGGAGTCTTGCCTTTGCCTTAGAGACTTGCCTTTGCATCACAACTATTTCGCTCAATCAATAAGTTCACATTATTATAGTTTATTCAATGTATCCCATTTGTCTTCTTTGCCTTGTTGTAAGTTTATACCTTCGTTGATCCCTGTGTTTTGTTAGCAATTCTTCTAACTGTGTTTCTAATGTTCTGTTTCAAAATTGTGCAGCATAAACGCTGCTTCATAAATACAATATCACGCCTTTAGACAACAACTTCAGTCCCTGGTTTCGCTGAGTATGTCATAGAGATGTATGGTTACCATAGTTTGCACCAAGTGTTAGATTTTTCCAAGGGAATGTTGCTAGTAAATCTAAACAAACTTTACCACAGGTACCGAGAACCTCTTGTCCATTCTCCGATAACATGAATATCCGCATAACCCCGAACCCATTATGGCATTTGAATTTAGCTATGGAATATATTGCATCCATTCATGAATCGCACACTGGCCCAAGGCTTCTAAGTTCTAATCAAGTGATTTGCGATTGTGTGTTAAGGTCCCACCGACTTCCGCTGCGCCATCGCATTTTCCCATCGCACTTGATCATATCGTAACATTTTCACCGCCTACAATCTTGCGACTTACGATTTTGTGATTTGTGGGTTCGGGTCCCACCAGGCATGCCACATCATCTATTGCCACATAATCTTCATCACATCATCTACCGCCATGTCATCTATCGTCACGTCATATGCACCACATCATCTCTTGCATTTCGCTATTGCATTTTCCCATAGTAGATGCTCATATCGCAACTTTGTTACCGATTTGCGATTTTGTGATTCTGCGATTTGCAATTCTACGATTCTATGATTTTTCAATTATGTGATTCTACAATTCCACGATTTGTGATTTTGAAATTTTCGATTCTGCGATTATGCGATTTTACTATTTTCTTTCATGCAGCGTTTTGCGATTTTCTCACAAGTCTGCACAAAGTGAAGGGGAATTCATCATCTCTTCACTGGAAATCTTCCACTACTCCCATGCGACCATTAACGCTGCTCCAAAGCCAATGATAATGTTGATGCTGCTCCTTTGCTTCTTTGTTGATTCTAATCTGCTCCTTTTCCATCAATGACAATATTTCCAACACAATCATCATCGGGAAAGGGATAAAGTTGAAGATATCATCGTTAAAAGAACATCTTCACTTGACAAGTAAGTATATTTATATATATGTTTGAATATACTATCAAAATTACTTCATTCTGCAAGGAAAATAATAAATTGGTTGGGTCATCAAATTTCCTTGCATGGAAGAAAAAGATAGATTTAATCCTCATAGAGAATGAAGTTATTAGACATGTTAAGGGTTCAATCTGCAAACCATCACAAGAGGAAGCTCAAGCATTGTTGAAGAATACGAAAGGGGAAATAAGGGCTAAAAATTCCTTATAGAATCAATCAAGGATCCCCTCATTTCTACATGAGAAGTTATATCTTTGAGAACCAAACTATACAAGATGAAGGTATCAAAGGGAGAAGGGATAGCCTCATATCTTATAAGGGTGTCACAAATAAGAGACCAACTACAAGATTTGGGGGAAATAATTTTTGAAAAAGAAATGAATATCGTTGTGCTTAATTCACTACCTAATGAACGGGGTAAATTTGTATCAAGTATTTATGGAAATAAGGAAGCTACTCCATTCAGTGAACTTTGTTCATTATGTAAGATTGAAGAAACTAGGTTGAAGGCAAAGAGTGATGCTGGATCAAACAAACAAGTTCAAGCATACACTACCATGGCCAAGAGAAAAGGGAAGTTTAGAAAGTTTGGTCCTCAAAAAATAAAGAAGATCGATATGTCAAAAATACAAGACAACAACCAACAAAGATGTTGTGGATTAGTAAGGTCAAAGTCATATTCAAATGGAGAATATGTAGGATAAAAAAAGGATAGTGGGAGAATAAGAGAGTGTTGAATATGTCAGCATAGAGATAGTTGTATGCATGAGAGAATTTGTCAACACATAACTAACTATCCATTTGTCCACATGGATGAGTGTCAACGAAAAGGTAAGAGAAGATGCAAATTATTGATTGTTTGTGGAGGCATGTATTTATTTATTTGGAGAAGATAAAAAATATGTAGAGGCCATCCCATTTATTTGGACAAGACAAAATATTTATATTAGTGGATGTTTATATATATATATATATATATATATATATATATATATATATATATATATATATATATATATATATATATATATTATATATGGGCACTTTAAACGAAATTGTCCTAAACTTAAGAAGGACAACAAGAAGAGAAAAGAAAGAAATGAGGCCCATGTCACCGAAGAAGTGGAAGAACTTGAAAAGAATAAAAAAAAGAAGGAGGAAGTGAAATACATCTAATATGACTAACATAATATCCTTCACTTGGTTCTTTTCAAGATAACAATCATGATAGGAAGCATCTCTAGCATTAAATATGCATTAAGAATTGAAATAGAGATGACATTGTCATAGAAGCTTGAAAGGATAGTTGAAGTAGAAGTTTACATGGTTGTAGCAGTCATCATGATAGAAAGAAAGTAGTCCATGGCATCTCCATTAAAAAGGATATAATTACAACCATAGTAGTAGTATGTATGGTTCGAAGAAAGTAATATAGCATGATAGAAGATAAAGAAATTATCATAGATCTTCATCATTAGGAAGGAGCATTTGCGGGATGAGGATAATCAAAATCCTACATTGGAAACTTCATCATAAATTTCACCTCTACTTGGAAGAATAAAATGTCTCACTGGCAGTCTATGGTCCACCGAGTGTGAGATCCATTGAGAAGGTATGATGACAAAGTTGTGCAACACGTTGAGTTGTTTGAAGTACTTTCATCTTCAAGCATGGAAAATGAAGTTGCTAGAAGGAAGTTTAGATGACCAAAAGAAGGAAAAGGTATGTATACATTTGATAGATAAATTCAAGTCATCATATATTTGCAACATGGTTGAATGTTCGATCTCATGAGCGTGATCGAAGAAGAAGGATATCTTCCATTAGAATGAAACATGAAGACATATAGATAATGCGCCTTGAACTCTTCTACATATTGATATGATGAAATCAACATAATATGACCTCATATGGAAGATGAGGTAATTGACAATGATGATTCTTATGATGAAGGAAATATGTATAGAAGTTCCTAAGAAAGAAATGTGTGAAGAAAACAAGAAGAGTTTGTGAAAAGATGCAACTATAGTAAGATAATATAAAGTGATCAATATCTGATGACTAGAAGAATTAGCTATGAAATCTCCATAGAGAAGGTATGAATACCTTAATAAAGTCTAAAAGAGAAGGAGACCCTTGATATTGAATGTATTTGAGATAGAGTCATACATGTGCAGATGTTGATGTTGCATAAACTTGATGTCATGAACAAAGACCATCATAAAAAGGTAATCTTCATTTGATGTTAATTTTTTATTTTTGAAAACATTTGGTTGGGTTGTTATAGGGCTACTAAAACTGAATTGTATATGTCACATACAACTAATATTCATGTGATTGGATGGAAAATCCTGAAAGAAACTATATGAAGAAAATCCAGATGTGGACTAGAAGATCACTTTCCGATGAAGAGAAAGATGACATGACTATTAGTTCAACCCTATGGTTCATTGAAGGAAAGTGATGGATGGTCAATGCCCTATGAAGAAGATCTGTAAGATGAAGGCTCCATTATGAAGAAGTTAAATTTCATGAAATCGAAAGGAGGAGCCCTACAAGAAATTGATAATACCATGATCTCCACCAAAGAGTAGAGTTGTTGTTGAAACCAAGTCCCTATTTAAGAGGGAGCTTTGGAAAGTCCCTAGTTAAGAGGGAGCTTGAGTATATTCCTTTTATAGGAATGATTATATCCTCCCTAGTTGAGAGGGGGATATATACACATCATTCTTATCTTCATGTTATGAATAAAGAATAGAGGATTGGATAACCATCTAAGATTGATTCTGATACTCTTTGAGGATGTGGTAGGGAATCCAATAGGCAAGAGTAGTCAATGAGGAAATTCCTTGAGGATGTTTTATTCCAAGACATGAATTTTCCTAAAAGGACATACCCTTTGAATACTCGGGTGTTTTATGTGCCTTGAGAGACAATGATTTAGGTGTCTATAAATCATTGGTCTCGCCATAATTGTGTTCTAATCTTGTGGAGAAATAGATTTGTTAGTCAAGGCCTTGTTATGTGACAATTCTAGTTGATATGATGAGATACAAAAAGATAATTTGAAATAATAGCTTATGATATGGCTTACCAATCCGACTCTTCTTATGAGAATTTTAGTATGAGAATGTACAAGTACCATGTATGGATTATGAATACCTCCCTAGTTAAGAGGGAGTGTTGAAATGTGTAACTAGGTTCGGTCTTCATTAATATTAAATGTACTCTTGATTCTTGTATATTGTAAAAAGAAAGAAAAATTATTATTATAATTATTTGTAGCATGGGTTTCATGCTCAAGGTCAATTTATTTGTATGTCAAGCACCCATTGAGTGCTTCTAGGGTTGTTCATAGAGTCAATAAGTCAATAGAGTCATTGCCATATATGAAAGACCCCATTGGGCATGTTGTATCATGTAAAAAGAATTTATTTGAGTCAAATTTGTGTCAAAAATACCCTCCAAGACAAGTCGGCCTACAAGAGATCAAGTCGACCTCATGAAGGTAATTCGTACCCCTGGAAATCATATATATAAGAGATATTTGAATTAATTTGAAGTACACACATAATACATGTGAAAGAGTAAGAGAAGAAGTTCAATCTTAAGAAGGAGTCCAAAAAGGCAAGCGAAGTTCTAGAAGGAAGCTAGAATCAAATTTGTTGGTTCTCTCTCTCTCTCTCTCTCTCTCTCTCTCACGTGCAACGAAATCCTAAAGTTATGAATTTGTGAAGCTGAATCAAGGTCAAAGTTGTGAAGTTGCATCTAGGTCGAAGTTGTGAAGCTACATCAAGGTAGAAGTTGTGAAGCTTCATCTAGGTAACAGTTGGGAAGCCACATTAAGGTCGAATTCATGAATGTTCTAGGTCAAAGTTACTGAAGCTGTTAGGTCGAAGTTGTTGGAGAAATTGTTGGAAGGTCAAATTTTGTTGTTGGTAGATGTGCATGGAAATCTCATCAAGAAGAAAGTTTGACTTGTTATTTGAGGGGTCTTTGTCAAGGGTCTTAGGTCTTGCAATTCATCATTTGAAGATTCTATAAGAAGAGAAAAATTCTTGTGGGTTTTCCTCTCAAGAGAAGAGGTTTTGGCCCTCGCTAGCAACCAATATTTTGTTTCCTCTTGTATCATTTGTATCATTGATATTCATAGTTTGGTAGTTGTTTGATGATAAGAAAACAATAATAATAAAGTGAAAGAAGAATCTAAATACAAGTACATCATGTTAAGTAAAAGAACACCACAAGTAGTTATCAAAGTAAGATAAATCACCCTAATCTAGTTTCCCTAGATTTCTTAACAATAATTATGTCCATCATGTGTTAAAATTGTTGTGGGGAACCTATTTGGAGGATTTAAGCATATAACATTAGGAGGAGATGACCCATGCATATGTTTATGTATATCATGAACCAAATCCCGCGTCAAGTTTTGTCAAGGTTCTCCTTGAAGTAGATGTGAATTACCAAGGTTCCATTTTTATGTTCTTTGACTGACACATTGAGGTAGTTGTGGGAGTTCTTATAGGCAAGGGTTGAATCTATGGCACTAGGATTTAATGGCTTCCATGTTATGTATTTAATCCCACCCCCATTTTATCATTGAGGAAACACTAGTCATGAAGGTTTCATTCATGTTATCTCTGCCTAACACCTTGAGGTAGTTATAGTGACCCTTGAAATCATAATATTTAACTTATTATTCCAAGGGGAAATGATACTTGTGTACATATTATGGACCCAAGTCCACCCTCACACCTTGTCAAGTTAGATTCCATTATCAAGGCTTCATTCTAATAATGATTTTCTAACACATTAAGGTCA
Source organism: Pinus albicaulis (assembly GCA_034641835.2). Taxonomy (NCBI): domain Eukaryota; kingdom Viridiplantae; phylum Streptophyta; class Pinopsida; order Pinales; family Pinaceae; genus Pinus; species Pinus albicaulis. Next base: position 99,393,314 of record CM076584.1, read on the forward strand.
TTGTGGGGAAATGGGATGTAGGGGTCAAACCTATGACATCGAGGGAGCTTACATGTATGTAGATTATGAATCCAACTAAAAACCCATGTTCTCATTAAAGAGAACATTAGTGTCAAGGTTCAGTTACCATGACCTTTGCCCAATATTTTGAGGTAGTTACGGGGACACCTTGAGATAAAAGTTGAACTTGAGACATGGTGAAATACTATTTGTGTATACATATTATATACAGCCAACATTTATTTTTTCATAAATGGATTTTAGCAAATTATTTCCTTTAAGTTGGCTTTTTTCAAAGGCAAGTGGCCTTCCTTACTGCATTAAAACTAAACCAATGTCATGGCCCTAGGCATCACACTCCACCACAAATATTTGTGTGAAGTCAATTGTGGTTAGGACATGAGTTACACACATAGCCTCCTTAAGTTTTTCAAAGGCCTTGATTACTCCTTAAGTCCAAGAAAATGCTTCCTTTTTTAACAATGTTGCTAGAGGTGTTGTTATTTTACCACAATTCTTGAAAAACTTATTGTAATAACTTGCGAATCTTAAGAATCCTCTGAGTTTCTTTAATATTTTGGGGATTGGATATTCCATCATAACTTTAATTTTGCTAGGGTCCACTTTGACACCTTCATTAGATACAATATGAGCCAAATATCCCGGACCTTGAACCCTAAAGGCACACTTAAAGGATTTCCATATAGTTATTTCTCTTCTAATGGTCTTAAGACCTTGTCAACATTTTATACAATGATGTTACTAGTGTTTGTTATTATAGATTAATATCTCATCAAAAAGTAGCAACACAAAATTTCTAATGGAGAGTTCGAAAATAAAATTCATTGAGCTTTGAAATGTTGAAGTTACACTAGTAAGTCAAAATGGCATAGCCAAAAGCTCATAATGATATTCATGTGTTCTAGAGGTTGTTACAGGAATATTTTCTTGCCTCATTATGATTTGATGATATCTCAAACAGAGATCCAAATTAGTAAAGAAAATTACTCCATGAAATTAATCTAATAATTCATCAATGACAAGAATAGGAATAGGAAACTTATCTTTCATGGTCATTTTTTTTGGTTGTGTATAATCTAGACACATAGGACATAAACCATCCTTTTTGTAACAATCACCATTGGTGAAGAGAGAGCACTATGGCTAGGTTGAATGATGTTAACCTTTAACTTTTCTTGAACCATGTGCTTAATCTCACTCTTATATGCATATGGATATGAATGTTTGGTGGTACACTTCCAAGTTGCAAACAAATAGCATGATATTAAAATAAAAAAGGTCGAAAATCCTTAGGCATCTCTTTAAATACTTTGAAATGATTGTCCATAAATTTTTGGAGATCCATTAGAACATACGATATAGGTGTTTGAACATCTAATGAACACAATTGTGTACTTACACCATGGTGTCCCTTTTTGAGTAAATTTTTCATGTTATTAGAGCTTATCACTTTAACGGGCTGCCCTTGGATGACTCTAAGCTAAAATTCCTTTCTTTGTGTGGAAAATATCATGAAAAGATCTTAAAATTAAGGGTCATGGTTCCCAATGATTGTAACCATCGAACCCCTAATATAACCATCAACTCCACCCATTTGGATTTCAATCATGGACTATCCAAAAAATAATCCCCCATATTCATCTCAATATTATTACACTTCCCTAAACAATTTATGGTATCTCCATATACAATCATTACTTGAAATTTTGATGCTACAAATATAAAGCAATTAAGAAGTTTTGCCAATTTGTAATTGAAGAAGTTATGGGTACTACCTAAATCAATCAAAATTTTTACCTTTTTATTTTTGATATATCCTTCTATATTGTGTTGAGATTCAACAAGATGATGAGCTTAGTGAAAAGAGTCGCCTTCACTAAGTGGGCCTGCAGGCTATTTTTGGCACAAAGTCTATTTTTAGACATGTCGATCATATTCTATGAGTTGTAGGATGCTATTTGTGGATGGTTGGTCAAGTTGGAAAAATAGATGGACTTCTATTTTTAGACATATTGGGCGGAATCTATTTTTAGATTGCCAGTCTAAAAATAGATATGTCGAATATTATTAGATCTTAATAATATTTGGACTCTAAACATTATCTTATTCTCTTGGAGCACTTCAGTTAAGTGCACAGATGTGGCACAGGAGCTGACAGAAGGAATTACGCTATTTCTAAGGGTTATGTGGAGCTATTGCATGGATACTTCAGTTAGAACTCATGTGACAGAGTTTGGTGGAGTTGATTGAGGAAGTTAGTGGAGTTGTATTCAGTTTAACTCAGTTAAACATAGTTGAGCTAGTTGTATCTAGTCTAACCGATTGATACACTAGTGAGAGTGGTGTGAATTAATTATTAATTAATTCACTAATTATTAACTCATTAATCAACTAAATAATACATCGCTTAATCTAGTATGGTAGCTTTCAAAGTGACATCTGGAGAGGTAGGGAAAGAGTAAGGTATCATCGGGCCAGACTATAGTGATGCATTGATTGCATCCAACACTCAGTGGAGATGCCAATGAGGATTGCGCAGTGCAAGCTTGGTGAATTCGAGTTCATTCAGTTCCATTATTCAGCAAGGATTGTGCAATAGAGGCATGCTAGCAGGTGGCAAATATCGGTGCATGGATTTGCAAGATCGGGCCTTATTAGTGTGTAGCGATTGTATTGTACTGAGAGCTTGACATGTTCAGATTTGTATGAGGATTGTTACATGATATCTATGACATATATTATATACATATAGTTGGGGTTTTTAGCTTCAGGCTTTCCCGTTAAACACTGTGTTCATATGTGTGTGAATTTTTATGGTTTCATGTGTGCATTGCAATTGATTTAATTTCCGCATGTGATGATCAATGGTGGAATAGATTCTGTATTGTGCATGAAGTTAAAATAGTGTGTGATCAAGAGAATCTTGGATATATAAAACATAAGTTATATAATTTCTACATGGTATCGAAGCAGTTGATCATTGGAGCAGATTGCAATTATTGAAGCGGTTGAGTTTTGTGCTGGTGGAATTCGAATTTGTTGCAGTGTTTTCTTGGTGTCGAAGTTGAGAATTCATTGAAATTTCTTTCAACAGATTGTGATTGGAGTATGCCCTTGATGGCAGCTCAAATTATATTGCATGGAAGGACAGGATGGAGGCGGTGCTGGATGATAATGTGTTAAAGGAGTTCATAGATGCAGAAATTCCAAAACTTGCTTCTAGCGATGCAGCCACACTTGACGCATGGCAAAAGAAGATAGAAAAATGTCGAAGGATTCTGTTGGAAGGTGTGAAGGACCAAATAGTGTCCAACCTTCACGGTAAATCTTCTCCATTCTTAATGTGGAAAGCTTTGACAGACTTGTTTCAAAGCAGAAGCGACCAGAGGAAGTTGGCGCTTAAAGACAAGCTCAGAAAAATAAAAATGGAGAAAGGCGACAGTATACCAAAATAACTCACGAAGTTCGTCCACTGCAAGGATAAGCTGGGAAGTGTGGGGGTTACTGTTGATGAAGAAGACTTGGTGAGCTTGGCTCTCCTTGGGCTTCCGAAGAGTTGGCATAGCTACGAGGACTCTATTAATGGTCGGGAGAAACTGCCAGGATGGGAGTGACTTTGGTCGGATCTTATGCAGGAGGAGATAAGGCGGGGTACAAGGGATGGATCTTCATCGAAGAATGAAGATGAATAAAATTGCGCTTTGACTACCAAAGCAAGGAAAGGGAAGGGAAAGAAAAATCCTTCTCAATCCGGTGCGAAAGGCAAGAAGCAGGACTTGTCCAAGGTGAAGTGCTTTCACTGTCACCAACATGGAAATTACGCCACTAATTGTCCACAGAAGAAGAAAAATAAGCAGGATGATAGATCTGCAGCTAGAGAGGCCTTAGCCTCACAGTTTGAGCTGAATTTTTTGCTGATCACATGCTTGGTTTTAAGTGTGATGGGATTAGTGTGGTTTCTTGATAGTGGTGCATCTTTCCATATGACTAGAGACAAAGATTTGTTCAGTTATCTGGATGAAAAGGATCTTGGAGTGCACATCGAGATGGTCGATGATGGTAGAAACAGTGCGACTAGTATTGGGACCATTTCCTTTGAGAGGGAGTCTGGTAAACCTTTCATATTGAAGGATGTCATGCATGTTCCAGGATTGAAGAAGAATCTGATCTCTGTGGCGATGTTGGAAGACAAGGGGTATGATGTTGTTTTTAGTGAGGGAAAGGCTTTCTTGCGAAGTAAAACAACTGGTGAAACCTGTAGGATAGGGGTTCGAGTTAAGAACCTTTATCAATCGCAGGTAGATGGCTGCGTAGCAATGGCAGGAAAAGTAGAAGCAGTGGTGAGCCGGGATGAGGGTGAATTGTGGCACAGGAGATTGGGCCATCTTCACCATGTCGCTTTGAAAATTTTGCAGCAGATTTCTACCGGGCTTCCCAAGGGTACACTTGCATAGTCAGATCAGTGCAAGGGATGTACTTTGGGAAAATTTGTGAAGACCACTTTTCATGAGAAGGATAGTCGCGCCACAACGATCCTTGAGAGAATTCACATAGACGTGTGTGGACCTTTCTCAGTAGCTTCGACAGCAAAGCACATGTATTATGTGATCTTTGTTAATGAATTTTCTCGTAAGTGCTGGATCTTCTTCATGTAGAAGAAGAGCGAGACATACTCAAAGTTCTGTGAGTTCAAGGTGCTGGTTGAGAAAGAGTCGGGGAAGCAGGTGAAAGCTCTAAGGAGCGATAATGGTGGTGAATTCATCTCTGGAAAATTCAAAGGCTTTTGCAGCGCAAAAGGAATTCGAAGAGAACTCATAGCGCCTCATAACCCACAGTAGAATGGGGTCGCGGAGAGAAAGAACATAACGATTGTGGGTGCTGCATGAGCAATGTTGCATGATCAGGACCTTCCCATACACTTGTGGGCTGAGGCATGCAACACTACGGTTTATGTGCAAAACCATTTTCCTCATAGAGTACTTGGCATGAGTACACCCGAAGAGGCGTTTTCTGGTAAGAAGCCTGATATTTCTCATTTGAATATTTTTGGCTCACCTGTTTACATTCATGTGATGAAGGATGCCAGGAAGAAGCTGGAGCCGACCACAAAGTTTGGGATATTTGTGGGGTACACAGAAACACCCCACAACTATCGTGTGTATTTTCCAGACAGTCGAAAGACTGTTGTGCGATGGGATATCAAATTTCATGAGGAGAAAGCCATGAAGTTGTCGATTGAGAGGGAGCTACACTTGCATGCAAATGAGGAGCTACTAGTTCCTAAATATGAGCCTCAAGATGTGGATTAGCCACAAGAGGAGGTTCATGGAGTGGAAGAAACCACTCATGCAGCGCCAAACATCAGAGGGCAGAAGCGCACTACAGAAGCTGAGCGACTGAATCTTGATGCAGCGCAAAATGTAGGAGCACCTACATCACAGCGGAGAATAGACAATCCCTAAGATTCTTTTGGATACATGGATCGATGAGCAAGAATTTCGTGACGGGAGCCATATTCCCATATTCTTTCGAGGAAGCTGTGGAGGATCCCGCATGGGTAGATTCCATGGTGGAAGAGTATGATTCGATTGTCAGAAATAGTGCATGGGAGATTGTCCCAAGGCCGAAAGGGAAATCAGTGGTAGGTTCGAGATGGATCTACAAAGTGAAGCAAGCTACTGACAGGAGTGTCAAGAAGTACAAGGAAAGATTTGTTTCCCGGGACTTCTCACAGATCGAGGGGATTGACTATGAAGAAACCTTTGCACCTGTCGCAAGGTATTCTTCCATATGGACCATCCTTGCTCTCTCAGCGCAAATGGGTTGGAACATTCATCAAATGGATGTGAAGACTATGTTCCTCAACGAAGTCATTGAGGAGGAGGTGTACATTGAGCAACCTGAAGGTTTTGAAATCTTCAATAGCGAGTCGCATGTGTGTAGGCTCAAAAGAGCACTGTATGGGCTGAAACAAGCACCTCGTGCTTGGTACACACATATATACAGTTATTTCACTGGACTTGGTTTCACTAAGAGTGAGGCAGATCTGAACCTATACCAGATTGTGGTGGAGGGTAAGTTGCTGATCATTGTTATTTATGTAGATGATTTGATACTAACAGGTGATGAACTGTTGATACACTCATGCAAGGTAGATCTTGCAAAGGAGTTTGAGATGAAGTACTTGGGCCTCCTTCATTATTTCCTGGGATTGGAAATTTGGCAGCAGAAGGGTGGACTCTTTGTGTCTCAAGGCAAGTATGCCCGAGAGATACTAGAGAAGTTCAACATGCAAGGCTGCAAGCCTATAGACACTCCTCTTCCTAGTGGTTGGAGGAAAGAGGATGCTACATCGGCAGAGGTAGTGGATGCCACTGTTTATCGACAGTTGGTTGGTTCGCTCATGTATCTAGTCAATACACGACCGGACATATGCTATGCTCTTAACCAACTTTCACAAGCTATGGTTAAGCCTACCAAGCTCTTTTGGAAGACAGAAAAGCATGTCCTAAGGTATCTCAGGGGAACATCGGGATATGGATTTTGGTACAGACAGTCAGATGAGTTGAAGCTGCATGGCTTCACGGATGCAAATTAGGCAGGAAGCCGAACGGATAGAAAGAGCACATCTGGAGGGATTTTCACTATCGGGTCTACAACAGTTTCTTGGTACAGCAGGAAACAAATATCCGTGGCACTCAGTTCAGCAGAGGCTGAGTACATGGCAACAAGTTTGGCTGCATGCGAGGCTATATGGATGAGGAAGATCCTGGTCAGGTTGTTCGATTCACACTTAGATCCTACTGTGATATATTGTGATAATCAGAGATGCATTAAACTCTCGGTTAATCTAGTATTTCATGATAGATATAAACATATTGAAATTTGGTACCATCATATCAGAGATTGTGTGCAGTGGAAGATCATGTTACTTTCTTACATTCCTACGGAGGATCAGGATGCTGATATCTTGATGAAGGCGCTCACCAGGAGAAAATTCGAATACCACAGGGGCAGGATAGGGGTTGCAGATAATCCTTATCTTGTTGAGAGGGAGTGTTGAGATTGCAACAAGATGATGAGCTTAGTGGAAAGGAGTCGCCTTCACTAAGTGGGCCCGCAGACTATTTTTGGCGCAAAGTCTATTTTTAGACTATGTCTATTTTTAGACATATGGATCATGTTCTATGAGTTGCAGGATGCTATTTGTGGATGGTTGGTCAAGTCGGAAAAAATAGATGGACTTCTATTTTTAGACATATTGGGTGGAATCTATTTTTAGATTGCCGGTCTAAAAATAGATATGTCGAATATTATTAGCTCTTAATAATATTTGGACTCTAAACATTATCTTATTCTCTTGGAGCACTTGGATTATTTCCTTTAAAGTTCCTATAAAGAGTTTTAACAAATTATCCTCTAAAATGTTCTTTACCCTAATATTCAACTTTTAGAATTGTTGAGTGTGTTCTGTAATTGAAATTTTTTGTTGAAGATTTACCAATTGATTAAAGAATGTATTTCTTTTATTATCCCTATAATATGGTGTCAATCCCTTCGTAAAAATGGACCAAGATACAACAAAATATTTTTTCCTTTCACAAAACCATTGACACAATACAAATTGATCTTGCTCGAAATACATGGATGCCATATTTATCATTTGCAAGGTTGTCACTTGGTGTATATCAACGTATTGTTCCACCTAGAATATCCATGTTATAGGATCGTTTCCATCAAAATTTCTCTTATCAATATTTAGACTGAAGTAGTTCCTTGATGTCGACTTCTAGCCCTAGTGATATGGATTTTGGATTGAAAAGTCATGATTATGGGTTTGTGATTCAATATTTGTGTTGGGGTTTTAGGACGATGGATGTAAGGAGTGTTAGGGTTTTCCATGGCACAGGCTTCACCATCTCAGATACTGTGCTAGATCTTCTCTCCGGTGGTGAGTTATGAACTAAGGTTCCAAATTTTCGATGGAACACGGTGGAAGGCGGTGGATATTTAGAAAAAGTGGTGTTGAAATGTGACAAAGGTAGTCTGGATCAGAGTTTCATGAATATTTTTCATGGAAATTTCTTCCCTACATAGAATATCTCATTCAAAACCCCATATATGTTTTTCGCTTGCGGATTTCTTACCTTTTATGACGCGAAATGGGTCTCATGCGGTGTGTATACCTCCACTGCAAGTGTTCTCGCTCCTATCATTATGGATCCATAGTCAACATTATTTTTTCATGTAGGATTTAGTCATCCTATAGAGATTGCAGGAAGGTTTTTTTGTTGGAACCTCGTTTTCCTGTTACATTCAGAATGGCCGATCCAAAATGCATAAGTTTGAGTATCTATTTATCTGTGGGGTATATTGGAAGACATGGCCCATTGGAAGATCGACCCTATCAATGCTCGATGACTGGTGGAAGCATGAGTTATAAAGATATGACTTTCCATCAGTTGTTTATGCAAATTAATGGAACTCCTCTACCTCATGATACCCAGATCTGTGGATGAAGGCATCGAATCAGAGATTGGAAAGTATTATAACATGGATATAATAAAGAATATTCCATTGCATGCTTGTATAAAAACCCTATACATTCAATTAGATATGGATATGTAATATCGTCATTTAGATCTGGGTTTGAAGAATACAACCCAATTTTTTGCGAGAACTCTGGAAGGGAAATCAACCATTTTCAAGTTTCGAATGGAGGAATTGTAGAAATTTGAATAACTGATATATTATTCACCGAGATTCTCCTGATCACACACTATTTTAGCTTCATGCATAATATAGAATCTCTTCTACCATTGATCGTTAATTGCGGAAATAAAATCAATTGCATGCACACATTAAAACCACAAACAATCACACATATGAACACAGTATTTAATGGGAAAGCTTAAAGCTGAAAATCCCCAATTATCTGTATATTATATGTCATGGAGATCATGTAACAATCATAGTACAAAGCTCCTCAAAAGCTCTCAGCACTACCTCCAATTGCTACACACTATCAAGCTATATCTAGCAAAACACATGCTCCAATCTTTTGCCACTTGATAGCCAGCCTCTATTGCGTTATCAATGCTATGGGATGGCTCATTAAATAACATAAACCACCTGGCTTGTACTGCGCAATCCTCATGGGCTCTTCCAATCAATGGTAGTTGCAAATATGGGCTTCTCCACTGAAACTGTCCATGCACTGAAGTTAACTGATGCATTCTTTAGTTAATTATTGAGTTTATAATTAGTGAATTAATTAATAATTAATTCACACCACTCTCACTAATTGTATCAATCAGTTAAACTAGATACAAATAGCTCAACTATGTTTAGATTAGTTAAACTAAATACAACTCCACTAACTTCCTCAATCAACTCCACCAAACTCTGTCACATGAGTTCTAACTGAAGTATCCATGCAATAACTCCACATAACCCTCAGGAATAGCGTAATTCCTTCTGTCAGCTCCTGTGCCACATCTGTGCACTTAACTGAAGTGCTCCAAGAGAATAAGATAATGTTTATAGTCCAAATATTATTGAGAGCTAATAATATTCGACATATCTATTTTTAGACTGGCAATCTAAAAATAGATTCCGCCCAATATGTCTAAAAATAGAAGTCCATCTATTTTTTCCGACTTAACCAACCATCCACAAATAGCATCCTGCAACTCATAGAACATGATCCATATGTCTAAAAATAGACATAGTCTAAAAATAGACTTTGCGCCAAAAATAGCCTGCGGGCCCACTTAGTGAAGGTGACTCCTTTCCACTAAGCTCATCATCTTGTTGCAATCTCAACAGGAATCGGTTCGAGATTTGAATTAAAACATTTATAAAATATTGGGATTTATGGTACAAAAACAAAGCTTGATTTATGCAAGGAGAGATTTTCAATTTGACTACAAGCTTCAAGACTTTAGAATCAGATGAGATGCATCAATTTTGTTGAACCTAAGGTTGTGAGGGGATGTTCCTTGTGCTAGAAGTTCAGAGGGGATGTTCCTTGTGCTAGAAGTTCAAAGGGATTTTTTATTTTGAAATTTGATACATTGAAGGATGTGAATTTCACTCTCAAAGATGGGCTATGGTTTTGGGGAAATGCGGGCTTTTTTATGACCGTTTGGTTTCTGATTTTTGACACAAATACCATGGTAGTTTCCAAAATGCGTGTTTGGGTTAGATTACATAATATTCCCTTACATTTATGGCATCAAAAAGTATTATAAGGAATAATATATACATTGAGGAAATTATTAAAGTTTGATATAGATAAAACTCAAAAACATATTTTTACTTTTTTTAGGATATGTGTGGAGGTAGATCTTAGCAAAGGTTTACCGAATCACATATTCTTGCTTCATAACAAATTTCAGTGGACCCAGTCATTAGATTTTAAAACATGACATTTAGATGTCGAATTTGTTTACAAAAAGGACATTTACAAAATTCGTGTCCTCGGGCAAAGAAATATCCAAAAAGAAACATTTCGCTAAGCCAAAGGGATGGAATTTTTCAGACCAATATCTCTTAGACGCAAAGGAGGAAGACATCACAAAGAATGCTACAAATAATGATGTGTAGAAGCCACAAGAAATATTAGTGGAAGAAAGAGATGAGCTAGTACGAATAGTGGTTCAAAGTCCAAGCATTAACAAAGCCATAGAAAATACAGTTCGAATGCAACAAATTGGGAAGACCCCTCCTGAAAAAGAGGTGAGTGGAAAAAAAATAACTCATTCCCTAGAAGGTTTGGATTCAGATACAAAAGTCTCTATGAATGTGGAAGATAATCAGATGGCTATTGTAGATTCCACTCCAAACATAAATGGTTGGCAAAAAGTGGGGAAAAAGAATGGCAGAAAAGGGTAGCTTAGTGTATCACACGTAGCTCCTAAATGTTTTATTTTTATTGTTTGTGTTTCTACTTTTTAGTTATTTTTTTCTTGGGCACCAGTCTCTCACTGGTATGATAGAATGTTCTTTAGCATCTACAAAATGTATTTTTGTTCTTTGTATAAAAATGTGGTTTTCCGCCCCGGATGCGGGTGAATAGATGCACTTTGCTATCAAGACACATGGCCTCTCCACCGCCTCGTAGCTGGCCTCTCCATGAGGTTGCACCTCCCTCCGGCGTGAGAGCCATAAATTTGCCTTGCTGGTTCCCAGTCTGGTTCATTCCTTGACATTCAATTTTGCGTACTGCGCATTGAATCCTGTCTCGTCTGAATTGTGGAGTGCTCTGGCCTTTTATGGGCAATGGCGTCGACTCCTGCCTGCATTTGTCCCGCGCATACCTTCGTTTTTCTCTCAAGCTAGCTCTGCAAACTCCTAATCTTTACTCTGATGGTCCTTGTCGTGCTTCCGCCCCTCACGTCGATGTTTAGTCGCCCTCTGCTCATTCGTTTCACGCTGTTGCTCATCAGTCCATTGCTCGTCTCTCACCCTCTGCTCATCCGCCTCCTCTACATCCCCAGAATTTTACTGATACTATGCCTTGCCACCATTGAATGCGCTGCCGTAGGGGAGGAGGCAAAGTTTCACCCTCTCTCCCTCCAATTCCAGCCATGGTAGAGCACACGGTGGCTTTCTCGGTGGCCATGGATGCGCCAGAGGTCTCTAAACCTTAGCTCCTCTTAGCCCATATCTTAATTGGAATTATGGAAGCTCTGCAAAGAAATTATGACTCTGGGTCTAGGAATAGGCCGCGAAAATACACTCTTTCTCGTTCTTCCTCCCTTCTGCCTAGAAAAATGGTGGCTCTTCCCGTCAAATTCATGGAGGAAACCTCTGACAGTGGGGGCAACAGCTTAGCCGAAGGAGCTAGGCAACCAGACAAGGCAGAAGACATAGGTGCTCGCTCCACCTCCACGCCAGAGCTGGACCCTTAGCTCTCCAAGAAGGAGGATGACCTCTCTGACTACGTGTGCTACATAGTTGAAGAACCTCCTCATCTGCAACTCCAGGATGCAAAGGACCAGAACTTGTAGAGTCATGGCTCCTCTTTCTCTAGTCTTTATGTTTACTTTTCTTCTGCACAAGAAAATTAGTTTCTTGGGTCTTCTATTAACGGTTGGTTTCCCCATTAGGGGCATCTCTCTTTATGTTTTGTGGAATGCTTTATGGGCTGGTTTCCCCCTAAGGGGCAGCACCATTTTTGAAATTTTGAATTATCTCTTTTCAACCGGGGTTGGCTAACTCAACAATCCTAGTCAGGAAACTAGAATTTTTTTTTTTGTACCATATAATAGAAATTAGTCTTATGCAGAAAAGAAAAAATAAAAATAAATAAATAAATAATTGTGGTTTTTCCTTGGGGAAAAAAAAATTTAATGTTTATGCTCTCAAATTGTGATAAAATACTCCCAACATGTGATTGATTCTCAACACCATCTTTCTCTCGATGTTCATGATGTTAGGATATTCCGACACATAGGAAATATTTAGGAATAACTTAGTCTAGTGTAGAGTTAGGTAAAGTGTGTTTCTTTACCATGTACATTTGTAACTTATAATCCGACGGTCTCGAATTGTAGTGATCCGACGGTTATCTCTCTCCTCGGTATTAATGACATTTGATCCATGTCTTAACACCTGATTGGTCCATGATCTCTATTTAAAGAGCATGGAGGGTCATTTTTCCGATAACTGTTTATGAGAGAAACATATGTAACTTTTCTTTTATTTAATAAATTTCCTGAAGTGGCCGTGTTGGCTCAGGCCGTGGACTATTTCCCTCTTCAAGGTTTTTAACCACGTGATTATACTGGTGTACTAATTTGTGATCTTTTTGTGAGCGGTGACCTTTGGTTCTTGAACTAAGGAACTTACCCTGTAAATTCCTACATGGTATCAGAGCTATTTTGAGGGCTGTGTTTGTTGTTGATCAAAATCCGAAGCCGGTTTGACTGCATGCGAATGTCATTTTGTAGATCTACTATTTCTAAAAAAATTTGGGCTTTGAGAACTGCTTTGTTGTGTTCGGAGCATCTTTTACAATGAAGAACGCCTTTCGTTTCATGCGAAAAGGTTTCTGGCTGCCCAAGTATTGACAGTTTAGATATGGAGGTATAAAGCATCTGTTTTGTAGTTATATTTATTAATAGTTTTGCTTATTTCGGTTTCCTCTGTTTATTTTAAGTTTTCAGTTTTTATTTATTTGCTGGATCTATACCCAGTTCTCTGTGTATGCTCTTTGCTATGCGCTATTTGCGATCTCGGCAAATCAGAAACAGGAAAAGGGATTTTTTTTCTACGTATGCTCTTTCCCCGCGTCTCTGTGCCATCTTGGGAAATCAGGAATAGTGAAAAAAATGATAGTTGCGGTAAGGCTAAACGAAAATCTAACATTCTGCCATAAGGCTTGCATTTCGTTTTTTTTTTTTGCACAATTTTTATGTTTTTTTGTGCAGGAAAAGGCACGTACACTTTTACTAGAACATAATCCTTTTACTATCTCACTTGGTGAGGAGTTAGTTTATGAGAATAGAGGTCTTGGGTTCAAATCTTCTTCTCAAGCTTCTCTTTGTAAATTTTTTTTGTTAAAGGGGCGGGATTTGTTTTAAAAGTTGAACTTCATCACCAAAACTGTTCTCGTACCTATTCTGCATCTTCAACTTAGTAAATCGCACTTCGACTAAGGTTTTAATGAATATAACTCCAGAAGAAGCTTGGAGCTCAATCAAACCAGATGTAAGTCACTTTCATGTTTTTGGAAGTGATGCTTGGGCCCATATTGCAGATGCAAAACATAAAGCCTTAGAACCTAAGAGTGAAAAATGCATTTTTGTTGGATATTCTGAAGATGTCAAAGGATACAGACTTCTTCAACCAAAATCCAAAAATATAATCATTAGAAGAGATGTAAAATTTGATGAAAATATATCGGCCTGCGAGCCTAGTTCGGCGTACAACTCACCACACTTTCATGAAAGGGAAAATACCGAATCAAAGTCCTATTTAACAAGGTAATTCAGAAATTAAATGTCTAAAGCATGCTTCTACTTCTTCACATAAGCAAGATAAGGAAATAAAAGTTCAAGAGATAAGCAAGGTGGCCACACTTTGGAGCAACCCCACAATAGTGGATGCGTGGCTCTTCACTCACGTCTTACCGTACACTCTCCGCCCTCTGACGTCCTGCAATATCCTTGAAACTCTCTAAGAAAATTTTTACCTGAGCCAAAATACAACTCCCCGGCAACGGCGCCAAAATGTTGGTCGGCTTAATTGTCAAATTAAACCTCTCAATATTAATCATCAATGCGGGAGTCGTAAACGCGACTTGTACTGTGTATTGGCACAACTTAATGGTCAGAGTATAAATATATTCCTTTGTAATGATTAACTAGGTACTGAAAGAAAACACACATCTTCTCGCAAATAAATAATCTTAAAAGGGGGTCTACTTAACCAATGTCATTTACTGCAAACTCCATACTACAATTAAACTATAAGGAAATTCAAGACAATCTTCAATCATGTAACATTCTCGGACTCACATTCTACTTTCAAATCTCCTATGATAACTTAGAAAACCTTCATCTAATTATTCCTCTCATTAACTTAGAAACTAGCACCTGAAACTAAGCTTGAGATAACCAAAAGGCATAAATTATTCTAATGATAATTCACACATTAAACTAACTCAAAATACACTTCACAATAAATTCAAGATTTACACTTAACCAAAGAAAGTTCTAATTATTGCCAGAAGAAAAACTACTTTACTCTATGTCAAATAAAATTTAAGATATCCTATTAAAAATAACATTACAATTAATCTATGAGAAAACTTCAATTCAAATACTTAAATACAAATGAAACAAATTTATTCAAATACAAGCTCACTCTTCAAAAGTATGCAACTTATAATAAAAACTAAATCAAACTCCCACTCAATAATGAACACTTTAAATCACCGCTACATGCACAATTAAATCCGCACTCAAACTATGAAAAATAAGAGAAACTCTAATTTAAAAGGGCTCTAATTATTAGTTGCAATCCCATAATGCATAAACAAATCAAATGAATATTAAGCCTGCAACATTCAAAAGAAACTAAGTAAGGAAAACCATTATTAAAAATCAAAGCATTAAAATTTGTTCTTACTCCTGAATCAAACTCAAGACTTGGAAAACAAAATAATAATCTAAGTGCATAATTCTACAAATTAAACAATTTAAAACAAAAGATAATTCTACAAATTAAACAAAAGCATAATTCCTAATTCTATGAAGACGAGGGACTCGGCTACAGGTTGCGGTGGATCCTTGCCACTCCCTGGAGCAAGTCCGAAACTAACCCAACGTTAAAAACAAAATTACAATGCTTACATAAAAACAAATAAATGTAGAGCCAAAATTTATTAAATTAAATCAAAACCATTGCTTCACACATTAATTAACAAATACATCAACTGCTGGGCAATTTGGTGCCGAATCTACATCTTTAGAAATCGATTTTTGCATCTGAGAGAATTGATGGACTCACTAATTCTGCGCTCTCTAAATTTGGGAAATAAGAACTATATCTGAGAGCTTCCGCCCTCTAATTGACAAACTCAGTGCCATTACATCTCAGAAAATTCATCTACGCTCTTGGCTAATTGAGCAGCTACTTCTCCTCTAATGGGCCACCTGCTCTATCCCTCCATTCGATCCATCGACTCCTTCATTTGGGAAATTCGATTTTACAAGTGAGAAATTCTAATGTGCAGCTACTACATTCTAATCCATCGATACAACTACTCCATACCCCTATCTATCGACTTCTTCTCCTCTATAGCTACCCCCATATCTCATAAGCACTGATATATATATATACATTTTTATTGAGAAACTGGATTTCACCCAGTAATCAGAATATAGGAGAATTGGTTTTAACCATACTTTCGGAATAAGAATGAGCTTTGAACAGAATGCCAAATCAGGAAATCGCTCCCCTTTTTGTGGGATTTGGCTATTGCTGGAAGATGCGTTTGTGGCTTCTGGAGGAAATTTGAACTTCGTGTAGCTGGTGGAAGAGGCGATGCCATGTTATTTGCTACAACATTCCTACTTGACGCAGAAGAGAACTCAAAAATATGTCCCAATTGCAGTTCAATTTCACCTATACAACTACTCAATATTTGCCATGGATTATAGTTGCGCTGCTTATTCTGTTGTCTAATCTGGGAGCGGAAAAACGATCGCTGGTTGTCATTCTTTCTCAGGCTTCCAAATTACACCCCAAACAATAAACATGATCATGTTCTTTGTTAAAGTTGTGCATTGAGCAATACAAGCAGAAATATTCTTGACACTGCTCACATAGTTGGAGGCATTTGTCACAAATTACTTTCTTACAATTGAAACAAGAATTTTGTTGACTTTCTGTGGAACAGAAGAAGCATGAATTTCCTTGGTTTTTTATGGAACATGAGGAGAAAGAAGTTTCTTTTGAATTTGATTTACTGATACACAATAAGTTGTCAGTCAATGTACTTCCAGAACTACTAAAAGAGGCATCTCCACTGGTATTTTCTTGACCTTCAGTCACCGATGCTTTTGGCTTTGATATATCCCCGTTGGAGCTCAAAATCAAGCTAGAGCCAACTCGTAGTTTTTGCAACGTATACATAAATAGAGAGAGCATCGTCCTCAGTCAATTTGGATTCAGGGCGATCTGGGCATGTAGATGGAGGGTGCCTTTTACCTATCGTCTTAACCTTATTAGGTAGATATGATGGATCACAAACAAAATTTTTTACATCTGGCAGTGTATCAGCCAGCATGATCTAAGTTTGTGCTATCAGGGGCAAGTGAATTTGAAGGTACAGTAATCCGACCACCTCTTATAGATGTTGTTGGGCCACGACTTGAGAATTTTCTGATTAAAGAATGGTCTAAGAACACAACAATGACAGTAATATCATCATAAAAATGTCGTCTGACTCCACGATCAATCTTCTTGAGATCTGAAATAGCGCATCTCCCGTTTCTTTGTTGCTTCTTAGAGAGCAGCTTTAACAAGCCTCCTTGCACTTCCCGCATGTGGGTGACTGTGAACAATATCAATTGCTTCCTGGTTGCTCAAGTGTTCCCAAAGCCCATCTGATGCAAGTATTATAAAGTGATCATGAGGCTGAAGGGTATAGACATTAATTTAGGGTTCAACAGTCAATATTGGCCCACGGAGAGGTTCGGAAAGACGAAACTTTTGATATAAAGGTTCTCGGTTGAACTTTGGCTTTTTCAAGTATACATCTCCAATAGATCTTGAAACCTGAATGATACCCTTCACACGCCAAACCCCATGCTTTAGAACTACAATATGTGAGTCATCTGGTACGAATACAATCTACAAGTGGAGCATGTTGTGAAGCCTCATTTGGCAAAGCAAATCCACCATTCAAATATTCATGTCTTCCTTGACAATAACTCTTTCACAGAGTCGAATTTCGATAAACGGTTTCGGGGTTATAGGAAACACGGTGCTCTGAACACAACCCACGTCTCAGAATTTCAAGATTCTGATCCATTTGGTTGAAAAGTTGATATTTTCACCTACTGCAATTCAACTACCCAGCTGCTGCTTTTACGCATTTGGTGAATTCGTACTCAAATGTATTCCTGCATCGAGCCTTCCTGCAACCAAGAAAGAATTTATTAATGAAACTATTACCAAACACCCTTTAAATTAATTAATAACAAGAATTTATAATTTAATAATTAATATTTCTAAATGCCTCTAATCATCAACTTAATGGATAAAAAATGATTAAAATACTAGGCACAATCACAAATTTATTTGATAAAAATCATAAAAATTCGGACAAAGATGCAGCTCAACATCCCCCCACGCTGAACTTCTTGCACGTCCTCGTGCAAGCCAAAACTATAAGACGATGAAATAAGGTAGGGAAAATGTCAGCAAAGAGTTTAGCAAGTAAGGATGAAGATGCTTGATAATGCATTCATTAACCCACAACATTACTATTATAGTACCAGCTAAAACCATGAGAAATGATAAAACAAGATCAGGTACCGAAAGTAGACATGATGGAGAAAATAGTGTTTGCACATACTTGTTACCTTGTCCCAAATTTTGTTTTTTCTCAAAGTCTTATGATGAAAATCAAATTTTGTTAAAAAAAGCGCAGTTTCAAAAAGCATAACACAAGATTCCTGCACCTACTAAAACAATCTCGTACCTAGGTCATGTAGCACATATTTAGAGGCAATTACAATCAATGCACATTGATGGCAACCAACACCTTGTGAGTAGTCATCATTGAGTAATTCATCACTTCCAATACCATAGAAAATTAAAGTGAGTTATGATACCAATCAACAACCTGTTTATTGAACACTCTAATTTACATTGTTATCCGGATTCAAAAATAATTTTCCTCTGAATCTAGTACAAAAGATTACCTTCACTAAGGGTACCACATCATTCAAATATTCTTGATTTTTGAAAGATAGAACTCAAAGCATCATCTTCAAATCGTCTTAAAACCATTTTTCAAGAAAAATAATGAGTCTTAGGGAAAGAGAAGGATAACCAGGCAAATCTTAGTATGTAGTTAACTTTTATACCACAAACATGGCCCTGCTACCCGTAGGTGTCCATAACCTCGACAGGGATGTCTTTTAATATAGTGAAATTTCAGTATCCCACTTATTAGATATAGATTCAGAGTTTGTTTATTTGACTTTTAAGATGAAGGCCACTATCTTGGCTTGGTAACCAGCTGATGGCAGTGCCACCCACAAGAAATAACATGGATGAACATGTCGGCTCGTGATGAGACCTCCTGTCTTCCAGCTTTTTGGTTGAAATCCATTACTCTGGCTTGGTGACTAGTAGCAGTAATGTCATGCATTCTAGGTCTCATGATCATGGTAGGTCGGCTCATCACGAGACCTCCTATCCTTCCCTAAATCTTTGTAAGCTCTGATTATGATTAACCTTAAAGGTTACTTAATAAGTGGGGAGACAGATCTACTCCTTAAGAGCATCGGATGGCATGAAAAGTTTTTAATGACTAATCATTGTTGGCTAATTCCTCTACCCTACAGACTTTTTAAAGATATCCCAAACAATGAACGAAAGATTCTTAGAGTTAAGAATGCTAGTGTTCTCCCGAATAGCTCATTATGATCTTTGCAAGAGTGGTCCACCATAGGGGTTTTCCAATAGTACCTTCTAATGGAAATTGAAAATATATATCCAAGACGACAACTTATTAGAGCGATTAATCATGGTTACTTTTTGCAAAATCATGAGGCATTAGAGCGAATTGTACTCAACAAGATTTGTCACAAATGTGTGTGTTAACAACTAATGTGGATCAAAATTAGTTTTAATAGGCATTATTTAAAATGAAAAACCCTAATATCATTGTAACTGCTTTATTCATTTATTCTCCTACCCTACTTTACCTTAAGAGGTGAAAGACTCATTTTCAAGTATATGAGTACTTCCAATGAAGCCATGTGTGTAACAAAATGTTGATTATACTCACACTTAGTTTTAAAGAATAGACTTTAAGACATACGAAAGCATGAGAAATCAGTTGCTTTAATTGATATGCTACCAAGAGTTTCTGAATGCTGAGGAAATAAGATGGCTTAATGACTGCTTGAAACCATGATTCAATGGAATCCACATATTTATGATTTTCCAACTGATGCAAATCTTACACAGTTTTATATTCACTCTCTTGGAGGCATAAGGGACCAGGTGAAAGACAAAAGATAAATCCCTCAAGTTCAGGCTCAAATATCTGCTTTTCAAATTGATAAGAATGGTTGAGAGAGATTCTAGGGTTTTGAGTTTCAACGACATTTTTTCTCGTCTGGTGTTCTTTGAATTATATCTTCCCGGGGTGAATGCTCTGTAGTAATGGGGGAAGTTTCCAAATTCACTCCTTTTCCAAACATGGAAGATGTAGCATTTTGTTCAACATGGGAATCAACAGAAAGAATAGGTGTTTGAAACTGTTGTGCAACCTTATGGTTTAGATTAGGGTTTAGGATGTGGTTTGGGCTAGGGTTAGGTCTAGGTTTTAAATTAGAATTAGGGTTAGATCTAGGGTGTGGATTAGGGTTAGGACTAGGGTGTGGATTAGGGTATGAACTAGGGTTAGGGTATGGATTAGGGTTAGGTATAGGGTAAGGATAAGGGCTAGGGTAAGGTTGCACATGTGACTGGGACCAAAGAGGAGGATAACTTAATGGTGCATTGGAAAGAAATTATGGTTTTTTTTGGTGCTCATATGATTGAAGTTGCATGGGATATTGCCCTAGAGAGAAGGATCCAAACGATTCTTAAGGCCATGGATATATTTGGCTTGTGGAAGAGGGCCAAGGCGAGGGCCATTATGGCCATGAATTAGGATATTAAATTGGAGGAGGATCCGAATTTTTCCATGAAATTCCAGGATTATAAAAATGTAGAGTAACCTGCTCAGGAAAATAATCATTATTCCAAGTATCAAATGGTGTTGGGTTTTGAGTTATACCTGGTGGTTGATTCAATTCCTTACTTGATTCCCTAAGTACCTTTCGTAATCATGGCAGTGATGGACAATGTTCGGTTGCATGACTATCCTCACAAATTTTTCAAACTTCTAGACCGCTAAGTGGGCACTTTCCAAGGCAATGTTTCTTTCGACAATTGGCGCAAAGGATATGCGGTGGCTCTTCATCCTTCTCTTGTTCCTGCAAATCATCCAATTTCAAAATCAAATATTTAATAATATTGAAATTATGTTCAAGCAAGGTGTTAAATTCTGCACTTGTGAATTCTTTATCGGATGAGTTGTTTGTCTCTGTAGTAGCATAAAAAATCCTCATTGAATGGTTCCTCAAAATACCATCTTCTTGTCTTCAACAAACAAACTGGTACATTCTGTCATCACAGGGATTAGTACACAAGGGTTATTATAGTACCCCAAAAATGATATAACATTGAAGATTTGACTCTAAAGATAAATGAATTAAAAAAAAAAAAATTGACTGAAATACAACTCACCACACTTGCATGAAAGGGAAAATGCCGAATCA
Organism: Pinus albicaulis; assembly: GCA_034641835.2. Classification (NCBI taxonomy): domain Eukaryota; kingdom Viridiplantae; phylum Streptophyta; class Pinopsida; order Pinales; family Pinaceae; genus Pinus; species Pinus albicaulis. Next base: position 99,414,415 of record CM076584.1, read on the forward strand.
AAGTGCTATTTAACAAGGTAATTCGGAAATTAAATGTCTAAAGCATGCTTCTACTTCTACACATAAGCAAGATAAGGAAATAAAAGTTCAAGAGATAAGCAAGGTGGCCACACTTTGGAGCAACCCCACAATAGTGGATGCGTGGCTCTTCACTCACGTCTTACCGTACACTCTCTGCCCTCTAACATCCTACAATACCCTTGAAACTCTGTAAGAAAATTTTTACCTGAGCCAAAATACAACTCCCCGGCAACGGCACCGAAATTTTGGTCGGCTTAATTGTCGGATTAAACCTCTCAATATTAATTATCAATCCGGGAGTTGTAAACGCGAGTTGTACTGGGTATTGGCTCAGCTTAATGGTTAGAGTATAAATATATTCCTTTGTAATGATCAACTAGGTACTGAAAGAAAACACACATCTTCTCGCAAATAAACAATCTTAAAAGGGGATCTACTTAACCAATGTCATTTATTGCAAACTCCATACTACAATTAAACTATAAGGAAATTCAAGACAATCTTTAATCATGTAACATTCTCAGACTCACATTCTACTTTTAAATCTCCTATGATAACTTAGAAAACCTTCATCTAATTATTCCTCTCATTAACTTAGAAACTAGCACTTGAAACTAAGCTTGAGATAACCAAAAGGCATACATTATTCTAATGATAATTCACACATTAAACTAACTCAAAATACACTTCACAATAAATTCAAGATTCACACTTAACCAAAGAAAGTTCTAATTATTGCCAGAAGAAAAACCACTTTAGTCTATGTCAAATAACATTTAAGATATCCTATTAAAAATAACATTACAATTAATTTATGAGAAACCTTCAATTCAAATATTTAAATCTAAATGAAACAAATTTATTCAATGACAAGCTCACTCTTCAAAAGTATGCAACTTATAATAAAAACTAAATCAAACTCCCACTCAATAATGAACACTTTAAATCACCGCTACATGCACAATTAAATCCGCACTCAAACTATGAAAAATAAAAGAAACTCTAATTTAAAAGGGCTCTAATTATTAGTTGCAGTCCCATAATGCATAAACAAATCAAATGAATACTAAGCCTACAACATTCAAAAGAAACTAAGTAAGGCAAACCATTATTAAAACTCAAAGCATTAAAATTTGTTCTTACTCCTGAATCAAACTCAAGACCTGGAAAACAAAATAATAATCTAAGTGCATAATTATACAAATTAAACAATTTACAACAATTTAAAACAAAAGATAATTCTACAAATTAAACAAAAGTAGAATTCCTAATTCCATGAAGACGAGGGACTCGGCTCCAGGTTGCGGTGGATCCTTGCCACTCCCTGGAGCAAGTCCGAAACTAACCCAACGTTAAAAAAAAAATTACAGTGCTTACATAAAAACAAATAAATGCAGAGCCAAAATTTATTAAATTAAATCAAAACCATTGCTTCAAACATTAATCAACAAATACATCAGCTGCTGGGAAATTTGGTGCCAGATCTACATCTTCAGAAATCGATTTTTGCATCTGAGAGAATTGATGGACTCACTAATTCTGCACTCTCTACATTTGGGAAATAAGAATTATATCTGAGAGCTTCCGCCCTCTAATTGAAAAATTCACTGCCATTACATCTTAGAAAATTCATCTGCGCTCTTGGGTAATTGAGCAGCTACTTCTCCTCTAATGGGCCGCCTACTCTATCCCTCCATTCGATCCATCGACTCCTTCATTTGGGAAATTCGATTTTACAAGTGAGAAATTCTAATGTGCAACTACTACATTCTAATCCATCGATACAGCTACTCCATATCCCTATCTATCGACTTCTTCTCCTCTACAGCTACCCCCATATCTCATGAGAACTGATATATATACATTTTGATTGCAAAACTGGATTTCACCAAGTAATCAGAATATAGGAGAATTGGTTTTAAAAATACTTTCGGAATAAGAATGAGCTTTGAATAGAATGCCGAATGAGTAAATCGCTCCCCTTTTTGTGGGATTTGGCTATTGCTGGAAGATGTGTTCATGGCTTCTGGAGGAAATTCGAACTTCGTGTAGCTGGTGGAAGAGGCAATGCCATGTTAGTTGCTGCAGCATTCCTACTTGACGCAGAAGAGAACTTAGAAATATCTCCCAATCACAATTCAATTTCACCTATACAACTACTCAATCTTTGCCATGGATTATAGTTGTGCTTCTTATTCTATTGTCTAATCTGGGAGCGGAGAAATGATTGTTGGTTGTCATTCTTTCTCAGGCTTCCAAATTACACCCCAAACAATAAACATGATCACGTTCTTTGTTAAAGTTGTGCATCGAGCAATACAAGCAGAAATATTCTTGACACTGCTCGCATAGTTGGAGGCATTTGTCACAAATTAATTTCTTACAATTGAAACAAGAATTTTGTTGACTTTTTGTGAAACAGAAGGAGCATGAATTTCCTTGGTTTTTTATGGAACATGAGGAGCAAGAAGTTTCTTTTGAATTTGATTTACTGATACACAATAAGCTGTTAGTCAATGTACTTCCAGAACTACTAAAAGAGGCATCTCTACTGGTATTTTCTTGACCTTGTTGGGAAAAATACTGAGAGGGGGGGGTGAATCAGTATTTAGGGCAAACTGAAACTTTTTACTTTTTCATGCTCTAAAACCCATACGCTACTTTGCTGAGGCCAACTAGCGTATACACGCGGATATCCTTCATAAAAATCGCGTATACACAGAGATCTAATTATGCCATTAGTTCTTCACTTATATCATTCCATCATTCATTCATTAGATGTTCCATAAACAGTAAACATGTGCAGTAAGAACAGAATAAACCATCACACAAAGCATCACACATGAACACCAGGATTTTTAGGTGGAAACCCAAGTCGGGAGAAAACCACCGCTGCAGTTGCTCACCCTTCAATATTTTATTATAGAGAAAACATCTTACAACATATGTGCTGGCGCAGACTTGACCAGCACGCAGGCACCCACCTGCGCTCGTTTACCAACCTCTCCTGGAAGGGAGCTCCAACCCCCTGACTCGTTTACCAGCCTCTCCTGGAAGGGAGCTACGACCCCCGATCTCGTTTACCAGCCTCACCTGGAAGGGAGCTACGACCCCCTGATCACGTTTACCAGCCTCACTTGGAAGGGAGCTACCACCCCCTGACTGAAGGCTACAACCCTCAGCACCACCTTGGACCACATTTCATCAATTTTCACACTGGATCCAACAACTTCAATAGAACACAACTTGCAGGCCACGTTTCATCATATTTTCAGGCTGGACCCTCCCCATACATTTAAGCATAGTCAAACATCAACAACAGATAGCTAAAACACAGCAGATCAGATCAGACATTTCATACCCCATACTTCAGCAAACCCTAGTTTGCATACGCGCTTTCCTTTCACTGATGTCGCGTATATACGTGCTTCCGTCCACACAAACAAGCGTATACCTCTGCACATATTTTCATTGCGCATACACGCTTTATCTTCAGTGAAGCCGCGTATATACGCGCTTCCTCTGCGGCGAAGTAGCGTATAGATCTTCAATCATTATAGAGCAGCATACTTCTTCAGATCAGATATTCAGTTCAGATTTACCCTTTTACTTCAGACAGATGTTCGCCTCATTTCAGATCTAAGCCTTCCATAAATAGATCTAGTAGATACAAGTACATTTCAGATCTAGATCCCCTTCTTCATCATTGGTGCATCATACATTCAGATTTATCATTCAAGTGTAACCCTTTCCATTCAGATCTACTTCAGAGAGAAGTATTCATTCAAGCTCAGACATCTTGCACCCACTCTCATCATTTGCACAATGAATTTCTTCTCCTTATATAGGTTTACCCTTTGTCAATACCATGAGCCCCTTTTTCAATACCATGAGCCCAAAACCACATTACATCCGATGGTATTCCTGGACGGGGTCAATTAGGCGGATCATTACCCAATACAATGGGTCAATACCATGGTGTTTACCCCTGGTTTTGCACTTTTAGAGCGCTTTAGCCCATACGCGACTTGGCACGTTCTTTTCCGCGTGCATACGCTACTTCCCCTAGACATATCCGCGTATGCCTTGAGACATACTCTTTTTATCATAGATCTAGCTCAAACTGAATTTCTTTCTTCATTACCTTCTGTACTCTCTGTAGATACATCAGATTTTCATCTTTAAACAGGTTCATCAAGACATTCTATCAAGCACAACTTCATCAAGTAAGTTGCCATCATCTTCATCAGGTGGGTTGTCATTCAAGAACAACTCTATACATCATATTGTTCAACAAACATCATATCACATCAGATTTACATCATTTACCAAGTCCATCAAGTCAAGAATAGATTCATCAGGTGGATTGCCATCAAGGACAACACAAGTCAACAGTCGCATGTCTTCATCTTCATTCAGTGGGTTGCCATCAAGGACAACACTCTGCATCATATTGCCAACAATCTCCCCCTTTGGACTTGATGGCAACCACGATGGTGTTTGGTTACCACAACAGATAGGTACATTAAGAATACAATGACACCTGTCACTCTCTCCATTTTTGACACCATTCTTTCTCTTCATTCAAACACCATGTCACTCTCCCCCTTTGACATCAAGGGCAAAGGGCGAATCAAATACCAACATACTCTCCCCCTTTTCTCCTCATGTGGAAGAGGCATTCTGCAGATCTGATATATACTGAAGTGACCAAGCTCCCCCTGAGTTCAAAACATATTTTTCAATAAAGTACATGACTCTATGAACTTCCTATCACCAAAGACTCATACTTACATCAAATATCCAACCAAGTGGATTTACATACGAGACTCAAGTACCCAACCAAGTGGGTTTACACATTTCAACTCAGCTACCCAACCAAGTGGGTTTACAAAATTTGACTCAGCTACCCAACCAAGTGGGTTTAAAAATTTGACAAGTCCTTACATGACTGAAAATTACAATTTTACATCATGGGTCTCAACAACACCTTTTCATCAAATTACAAATATGACCATTTATGACCAATACCAGAAAGACTTCAAAGAACATATTTCAGAATCATCATAATGCCAACAATGCATTATACTTAGCAAAGCTAATGCTCCCCCTAAATTTGTGAATCCAAGCATCTTTTCCATATGACTAAGGCTCCCCCTTAGTTTGTGCATCCTGAACACTTTCACCAACAAATCATCAAGGCATCTTTATCAACACATTAGGAATAGAATTATGAGAACTGGAACACCACCAGAGATACCAAACAGTATCAGAGATACCAAACAGCACTGCAGCTATGCTGAAGAGAGCTGACTCCAAACAGAAAATTGTCAGCAATCAGACATACGCGGTTTTTTGTGCATGAACTCGCGTATATACGCGACTGTGTTTCAGGAAACCAGCGTATCCAATTCCATCTTCTAAATTTTAACCAAATCTGATCCTCTGTGAGAAAAAGACAGTGTTCAACTTCTTTCTGGGATATTTGAATGCTTCCCTGGAGTACAGATAGATAGAACAGTGTAGTTGTGTCTTCAAGCGTCATCCAACGGTTGTAGCATAAGCACATTAGTAACCAAGCCTTTGTCGCATCAATACAATCTTTCCAAGAGAGATTTATCATACCAAAACAAAATTTATCAGCAACCAGGGCTCAAAGTCTCATCATAATAAACCATGTACCAAGTCATCATCATTTGAGCATGAGTATCACAAAAACCAAAGAATAAGCAGTCATATTGCCAACAATGCAATCATTAGTATTCAACCTGCTGCTCCCCCTGGATCAGTGCTTCTTCTTAACTTGTGCAACCTGAAAACGTTCATCAGCAAGTCATCAGCAACAATCTCTGCATGGGCTGCCCTTATCTCCGAATTATAGGACTTTCATCTCAACAATGAATACTCTTCATCAACAAGCAAACAAGACTCATCCACAATCTTCAACACAAGAAACCATGTATCATATCATCATTATTTAGAGCTGAGAAACTAAGCTGATACAGAGTCAATAATACAGATATTAATAGTCAGACTGATGCTCCCCCTGAACCTCTGCTCCAGATCTTCAGCTATCAGATAAATTCTCTTATCATCAATGCATATGCGGTTGTGTCTGCTGGAACTCGCGTGTATACGCGACTTTGTTTCATATAACCCGCGTATGGAAAGTGAAATATAGAAAATTTCACACCTTCATCTCCTCCTGCAATTTTACCTTCTGTTCCTGTCTTTTCTTCACACCAGATGCACTGTCAGAAATACATATAACTAGAATAATCAAATCAGCCATGAGAGACATCATACATTGCTCCCCCTGTGACGATACATTACTAAATCTGATAATGTATCCCACATCATTCCTGCAGTCAATCAGAGAAGTAAGCTTCAGAAGCGGATGACTGCAGTAGGGTCATAATTCCCTACGTCTTTGATCGGTCCTCCATCTTTTTCCAGATTTGTTTGATCTTTCTATTTGTGTGCTGGAAATTGTCCACTTTCTCATATCTGTTCAACCTGCATTCCTTTTCTACATGTCCATATTTGTTACAAGAATAACATCTCATATGACCAGAAAAATAAGCATAAGAATCATAATGAGTATTTCTAATCCTCCTCCTTTTGCAATCAGCTGATTTATGTCCAAACTTGTTACATGAAAAACAATATCTCTTGAAGCTACTAGAGTACCTTTCTGAGTAGAACCTGTTAGTTTGAGGCTGAATTGTTCTGCTTCTGCAATTGGCTGCAACATGCCCATAATTATGACATTTAAAACATTCAACATTATTGACTGATTTCTTTTGAGATTTCATCATTGTTGGTTGACCTTTTGTCTCTTCCAACACTTCAGGTTTTGCATTGACATCCTCTGAATTTTTGGCACTTCCTTGTGAGCTAGATTCTCCTTTAACAGTTTCATGGAAACCAAGACCAAGTTTGATAACAGGAGACCTTTGATTACTCAGAATATTGTCCAAAATATTAGTACTATCTTGAAACCTCAAAAGTTTTACTTTTTCTTCTAATTTACCTTTGATAATGTTTACCTCAACCTCCAAGGCTTGACATTGCTTTGTCATGTTTTCTTCTTTCCTTCTTCCATCTTCTACTTGATCCTTCAGATTTAGAATTTCTTCTTTCAACCAATTTTTGTTTTCTTCACATGTTTGTTCTAGCTCTTCATTCTTCTTATTTGATTTTTCCAGATCTTCTTTGAGAGATATGATTTCTGCTTCAAGGCCTTCCTTTTCAAATGATTGTAGAGATTCCTCATTTTTCTTACTTGATGCTTCTAGATATTCTTGCAGAGAGATGACTGCAGCTTCAAGTCCTTCATTCTTCTTGCTTGAATTTTTGAGATCTGCATTTAGATTGTTGATTTCTGCTTCTAATTCTTTAATTCGATTGGATGCATAAGTATGAAACCTTTGATACTTGTCCACCTGTCCATTCAACATTTCTATTTGTTTTTCCATTTGAGAGATCATCTCTTTGTAAATAGTTTCTTGCTTATTAGTTGAACTTTGTAGTTCTTCAACTTTAGTCTTGAGAGCTTCTTGTAGATTCACAACTTTACTTTCACTATCTTCACTATTGTTTGCACATAGAAGAGTATTACAAGTGGCCTTCTCCCTTTTCTTCTTTGCCATGAGTGCTTGAAGAGCTTCGTCAAAAACTTCTAGATCCATACTGTCACTTCCACTATCATAATCTTTACATATACAGTTAAGTAAGAGACAAGAACAATGATTAATACCTGTTTCATCTTCTTCAATTTTTTCTATACATGATTTCTGAGGTATCCCCTTTCCTTGAGTAACCTTCTTCTTTTGCTTCTTAGCCATGAGCACTTTCAGATCATGGTCAGAATCTTCTTCATCTTCACTGGACACTTCATCATCATCTTCTTTTGCATAATAACTCTTTCTCTTTTCAAATTGTTTCTCTTTACCATGCTTTTCTCTATAAGGACATTTAGCAGCATAGTGACCAACTTTTCCACACTCAAAACATTTGAAGGGAAGCTTACCTTTGAATCTTCTAGTACCTAGTTGGAGCTTTCTCACGAAATTCGCTTCTTCTTCATCGGATATATAGCTGGATTCTTTGACAACTTCCTTTTCCTTTCCTTTTGTAGATGCCTTAAAAGTAGCTTCTCTTATTCGAGAAGGACCTCCTTGTCTCATTTCAAAAGCAGTCAGAGTACCATGTAATTGAACAATAGTAAGCGATTGCAGATCTTGCCTTTCTTCAATAGCTGAAACTTTAGAGTCAAATTTTGAAGTCAAGGATCTTAAGACCTTTTCCACCAGAGTAGTATCAGTTATGGTTTCACCCAAATTTCTCATTCGATTTACAATATCATCCAGAAGAAGAAAGAAACTGGCAACACTCTCATCACTATGCATCTTCAAATTTTCATATTCAATTCTAAGAGTTTGGAGTTTTGCACTTTTTACCTTTGTGTCTCCTTCATAGCTTAGAATGATTTTGTCCCATATTTCTTTTGCTGAATGTAGCTGCATCACTTTAGCAAATTATGATTCAGACATGCTTCCTAACAAGACATTCACTGCCTTGGCATTGATTTCATACTTCTTCCTTTCTGCTGCATCAGTAGGAATACTTGCTGGGTATTGATAACCTTCTTCCACGATTGCCCATACATCTGCACCAAGACTTTGCAGATATGCTTTTGTTCGTACCTTCCATAATATCAGATTGCTTCCATTGAATAGAGGTGGCTTTATAGACATTACTCCTTCATGACTTCCCATTGCGACGGATCTCCTTCAAGCGATCAAGCTTCTGCAGAAGGACCTGCTCTGATCCCAATTGTTGGGAAAAATACCGAGAGGGGGGGGTGAATCAGTATTTACTGCATATTCAAAACTTTTTACTTTTTCATTCCTTTAAAACCCATACGCTACTTTGCTGAAGCCAACTAGCGTATACACGCGGATATCCTTCATAAAAATCGCGTATACACAGAGATCTAATTATGCCATTAGTTCTTCACTTATATAATTCCATCATTCATTCATTAGATGTTCTATAAACAGTAAACATGTGCAGTAAGAACAGAATAAACCATCACACAAAGCATCACACATGAACACCGGGATTTTTTAGGTGGAAACCCAAGTCGGGAGAAAACCACCGCTGCAGTTGCTCAGCCTTCAATATTTTATTATAGAGAAAACATCTTACAACATATGTACTGGTGCAGACTCTACCAGCACGCAGGCACCCACCTGCGCTCGTTTACCAGCCTCTCCTGGAAGGGAGCTCCAACCCCCTGACTCGTTTACCAGCCTCTCTTGGAAGGGAGCTACGACCCCCCGCTCTCGTTTACCAGCCTCACCTGGAAGGGAGCTACGACCCCCTGATCTCGTTTACCAGCCTCACCTGGAAGGGAGCTACCACCCCCTGACTGAAGGCTACAACCCTCAGCACCACCTTCGGACCACGTTTCATCAATTTTCACACTGGATCCAACAACTTCAATAGAACACAACTTGCAAGCCACGTTTCATCATATTTTCAGACTGGACCCTCTCCATACATTTAAGCATAGTCAAACATCAACAACAGATATCTAAAACACAGCAGATCAGATCAGACATTTCATACCCCATACTTCAGCAAACCCTAGTTTGCATACGCGCTTTCCTTTCACTGATGTCGCGTATATACGCGCTTCCGTCCACACAAACAAGCGTATACCTCTGCACATATTTTCATTGCGCATACGCGCTTTATCTTCAGCAAAGCCGCGTATATACGTGCTTCCTCTGCGGCGAAGTAGCGTATAGATCTTCAATCATTATAGAGCAGCATACTTCTTCAGATCAGATATTCAGTTCAGATTTACCCTTTTACTTCAGACAGATGTTCGCCTCATCTCAGATCTAAGCCTTCCATAAACAGATCTAGCAATACAAGTACATTTCAGATCTAGATCCCCTTCTTCATCATTGGTGCATCATACATTCAGATTTATCATTCAAGTGTAACCCTTTCCATTCAGATCTACTTCAGAGAGAAGTATTCATTCAAACTCAGACATCTTGCACTCCACTCATCATTTGCACAATGAATTTCTTCTCCTTATATAGGTTTACCCTTTGTCAATACCATGAGCCCCTTTTTCAATACCATGAGCCCAAAACTACTTTACTTCCGATGGTATTCCTGGATGGGGGTCATTTTAGACGAATCATTACCCAATACAATGGGTCAATACCATGGTGGTTACCCCTGGTTTTGCACCTTTTGAGCGCTTTTTCCCATACGCGACTTATCACGTTCTTTCCCGCGTGCATACGCGACTTCCTCTAGACATATCTGCGTATGCCTTGAGACATACTCTTTTTATCATAGATCTAGCTCAAACTGAATTTATTTCTTCATTACCTTCTATACTCTCTGTAGATACATCAGATTTTCATCTTTAAACAGGTTCATCAAGACATTCTATCAAGCACAACTTCATCAAGTAAGTTGCCATCATCTTCATCAGGTGGGTTGTCATTCAAGAACAACTCTCTACATCATATTGTTCAACAAACATCATATCACATCATATTTACATCATTTACCAAGTCCATCAAGTCAAGAATAGCTTCATCAGGTGGATTGCCATCAAGGACAACACAAGTCAACAGTCGCATGTCTTCATCTTCATTCAGTGGGTTGCCATCAAGGACAACACTCTGCATCATATTGCCAACAGACCTTCAATCACTGATGCTTTTGGCTTTGATATATCCCCGTTGGAGCTCAAAATCAAGCTAGAGCCAACTCGTAGTTTTTGCAACGTAGACATAAATAGAGAGAGCATCGTCCTCGGTCAATTTGGATTGAGGGTGATCTGGGCATGTAGATGGAGGGCGCCTTTTACCTATTGTATTAACCTTATTAGGTAGATATGATGGATCACAATCAATTTTTTTTACATCTGGCAGTGTATCAGCCAACATGATCTAAGTTTGTGCTGTCAGGGGCAAATGAATTTGAAGGTATAGTAATCCCACCACCTCTTATAGATGTTGTTAGGCCATGACTTGAGAATTTTCTGATTAAAGAAAGGTCTAAGAACACAAAAATGACAGTAATATCATCATGAAAATGTTGTCTAACTCCACGATCAATCTTCTTGAGATCTGAATAGCGCGTCTCCCATTTCTTTGCTACTTCTTGGAGAGCAGCTTTAACAAGCCTCCTTGCACTTCCCGCATGTGGGTGACTGTGAACAATATCAACTGCTTCCTGGTTGCTCAAGTGTTCCCAAAGCCCATCTGATGAAAATATTATAAAGTGATCATGAGGCTGAAGGGTATAGACATTAATTGAGGGTTCAACAATCAATATTGGCCCATGGAGAGGTTCAGAAAGACGAAAATTTTGATATAAATGTTCTCGGTTGAACTCAGGCTTTTTCAAGTATACAGCTCCAATAGATCTTGAAACCTGAATGATACCTTTCACACGCCAAACCCCATGCTTTAGAACTACAATATGTGAGTCATCTGGTACGAATACAATATACAAGTGCAGCATGTTGTGAAGCCTCATCTGGCAAAGAAAATCCACCATTCAAATATTCATGTCTTCCCTGATGATAAATCTTTCACGAAGCCGAATTTCGGCAAACGGTTTCAAGGTTATAGGAAACACGGTGCTCTGAACACAACCCACATCTTGGAATTTAGAGATTCTGCTCCATTTGGTCGCAAATTTGATATTTTCACCTACTAAAATTCAACTACCCAGCTGCTGCTTTTACGCATTTGGTGAATTCGTACTCAAATGTATTCCTACATCGAGCCTTCCTGCAACCAAGAAAGTATTTATTAACGAAACTATTACCAAAAACCCTTTAAATTAATTAATAACGAGAATTTATAATTTAATAATTAATATTTTTAAATGCCTCTATTCATCAACTTAATGGATAAACAATGATTAAAATACTAGGCACAATCACAAATTTATTTGATAAAAAATCGTAAAAATTCGGACAAAGATGCAGCTCAACAGCGAGTGTGCCACCTTTGGCCCGCGAGCCTGATTCGGCATATGTGCCAACTCTCTCTCTCTCTTCTATTCTTAATAGCATTCCTTCTAGTTCAGATGATGACAACGAGGATGCTAATCCTCCTCCACCTCTTGAAATTATTCCTTAGACTCCACAACTTCCAAGATGGGTTTGCTCTACTGGGGATGTAGAAGGTTCTCTTGCAGGTGACCCTGCAGATCGACGATGTACACATTCTTAATTCGAAAGAGCCTCTTCCTTATTGGCTCAAGTTCCAGAAAATCCTGATCCAGAAACCTTTGAAGAAGCCTCCAGTCATCCATCGTGGGATGAATCTATGAATGAAGAATATCGTTCCTTATTGGTGAATGATACTTGGGATCCTGTTCCTCTTCCAAAAGGAAGAAAACTTGTCAGATGCAGATGGGTTTACAGAAAAATTTTTGGACTAGATGGGAAATTGGATAGACATAAAGCTTGTCTTGTTGCTAAATTATTTTCACAAGTTGAAGGCATTTACTATAATGAAACCTTCTCCCTGGTTGCCAAAATGAATTCTATCCACCTTGTTCTTTCCCTTGCTGCCTCCTTTAAATGGGAAGTCCATCAGATGGATGTTAAATCCAACTTATTACATGGAGATTTACATGAAGAAATATACATGGAACAAGCCCCTGGCTTTATCCAAAACAACTCTAGCCTTGTTTGTCGCCTTAGGAAGTCTCTCTATGGTCTCAAACAAACTCCTCGGGCTTGGTATGCCATAATGGATAGATTTCTATTAGATAATGGCTTCTCTTGGTGTCATTCTGACAACACTGTCTACACCAAGAAAGTGGGTAAGTCATTCACCATCCTTGTTCTTTATGTTGATGATCTTATCCTTATTGGTAGTGATCCAAACCATGTAAACCATGTGAAGTCTAGCCTCAAAAAGAAGTTTGAAATGACAGACTTAGGACACTTGCATTATTTCCTTGTTCTGCAAGTCTTGCAATCCAAGGAAGGCATTACCCTCTCTCAGTCCAAGTATGCATGTGATCTTCTACACCACTTTCACATGGAAGACTGTAAACCAACCCCTTCTCCCTTTTAGTCTGGAGTCAAGCTTTCAGTCACTTGTACTACCCCTAAAGTTGATGCTACCTTATACCGTCAAATTGTTGGTAAACTTCTTTATCTAACCCATAACCATCCTGACCTTTCCTTTGCCGTTGGTCTTGTCGCTTGGTTTATGTACCAACCTCATGAAAGTCACTGGAAAGCAGCTAAAAGAATAATTTGATATATTCGAGGTACAATTCAATTCGGGATTCATTACAGTGCAGGAGCATCTCCATTGTTGCTTGGTTTCACTGATTCTGATTGGGATGGTGACCTTGATGATTGGAAGTCTACTGCAGGATATGTATTCACTCTTGGTTTAGGACATATTACTTGGTCTTTTAAGAAACAAAGTGCCATCTGTCTTTCTTCAGCAGAAGCAAAGTATTGTGGTGCAGTTGAAGCCAGCAAGGAAGCCATGTGGCTTTGTCAGGTCCTGTCTGAATTTGGTCTTCATTAACAACATCCAACTACGCTTTGGTGTGATAATCAGAGTGCCATTCAGCTATGTAAAGATCCAGTTCAGCATCAGCGTATGAAACACATTGAACTCCACATACACTTCATCAGAAAGCTCATTCATCATCATGTTCTTGAAGTGCGGTACTGTCCAACCAATGATCAAGTAGCTGATATCTTTACAGAGGCTATCACAGAAGAAAAGTTTACCAAACTTCGATCCATGCTTGGAGTTCAAGAAAGTTGTCATTAAGGGGGGATAGGCTCTAATGCCTCCTTCCTTATCCTATTGTGTCACTTTTGTAAATCCTTCAATCCTATCCCAATTTGTTCTTAAGGGAGGATGTTAGGATATTTCGACACATAGGAAATAGGCTCCTTTTGTGTCACCTTTGTAAATCCTTCAATCCTATCCCAAGTTGTTCGTAAGGGGGGATGTTAGGATATTCCGACACATAGGAAATATTTAAGAATAACTTAGTCTAGTGTAGAGTTAGGTAAAGTGTGTTTCTTTACCATGTACATTTTTAACTTATAATCCGATGGTCACGATTTGTAGTGATCCGATGGTTATCTCTCACCTTAGTATTAATGACACTTGATCCGTGGCTAACACCTGATTGGTCCATGATCTCTATTTAAAGAGCATGGAGGGTCATTTTTCCGGTAACCGTTTATGAGAGAAACATATGTAACTTTTCTTTTTATATTAATAAATTCCCTGAAGTGGCCGCGTTGGCTCAGGGCGTGGACTGTTTCCCTCTTTGAGGGTTTTAACCACATGATTATATTGGTGTACTGATTTGTGATCTCGTTTTTTGAGCAAAGGGCCTTTGGTTCTTGATCTAAGGAATCACTCTCGTAAATTTCTACACATGATTTCCTTTGGAGGATTATATCTGCTTTAGGGGATCCACTTTAATAAAATGGTTCGTAATTTTTTATTTCTTCATTACTTTAAATCATGGATTTTTGTATTTTTCCTTTACATTTTTCATTTATTATATGCTTTCCTTCATCATTTATTCCATGTGTGACAACTGACCTGCCAACTTGGATACTTGGCATTGGATATGTTCTATTTATTCATGAGTCATGGATGATGTAGAAATTTGAATAACTGATATATTATTCACCGAGATTCTCCTGATCACACACTATTTGACTTCATGCAAAATATAGAATCTCTTCTACCATTGATCATCACATGCGGAAATAAAATAAATTGCATGCACACATTAAAGCCATAAAAAATCACACATATGAACACATTATTTCATGGGAAAGCTTAAAGATGAAAACCCCAACTATCTGTATATTATATGTCATATATATCATGTAACAATCATTGTACAAAGCTACTCACAAGCTCTCAGCACAACCCCAAATTGCTACACACTAATCAAGCTAGATCTAGCAAAACACATGCTCCAATCTCCGCCACTGATAGCCTCGCTCTACCGCGCAACTCGTCAAGAATGCCTCTCTTGATGAGTTCGAATTACCCTACCTTGCTCACATAGTATTTATAGCATTCCCATCGAGTGTTTGATGCAAACCATGCATCACTTATAGTCACTTTCGATAGTCATGCTTGCCCTTTCACCTATCTCTCGCACCGGTCTCCACCGAAACTATCCATGCACCGTTAACAGATACCTTTAGTTGATTAATGAGTTTATAATTAGTGAATTAATTAATAATTAATTCACACCACTCTCACTAGAGTATCAATCAGTTAGACTAGATACAACTAGCTCAACTATGTTTAGCTTAGTTAAACCGAACACAACTCCATTAACTTCCTCAATCAACTCCACCAAACTCTCTCACATGAGTTATAACCGAAGTATCCATGCAATAGCTCCACTTAACCCTTAGGAATAACCTAATTCCTTCTGTCAGCTCCTGTGCCACATCTGTGCACTTAACTGAAGTGCTCCAAGAGAATAAGATAATATTTATAGTCCAAATATTATTAAGAGCTAATAATATTCGACATATCTATTTTTAGACTGGCAATCTAAATATAGATTTCGCCCAATATGTCTAAAAATAGAAGTCCATATATTTTTTCCGACTTGACCAACCATCCATAAATAGCATCCCAAAACTTATAGAATATGCTCCATATGTCTAAAAATAGACTTTGCGACAAAAATCACCTGTGTGGCCCCCACCTGGTTTTGGTGATCACTTTCCAACTAGGATCAGGAATGATGTTTCAGGATGCCTCCTTCACTGTTTCTTGTTGCAATCTTCAACAGATGAAATTTATGGAGGTTTGAGTGGTGAAGCAACTTTTGAAGCGCACTTAGGATCCATCTAAGTAAATAATAATGCTCCTCTTTCCCCTATTTATCACAAACTTTAAATCACCAAAACCATATCTTCTAATCAAGAATTATGTCAATTGTCAGTTATGTACTTTTCAAAACCTTAATTTGTAGACATCTATATCATTGATTTTTGTCCTAGTGTATTTCTAAAATTTGCGCCCTTATGAATCTAAAGTTTTGGCTTGCAATACTTTGACATGTTTTCTTTGCAATTCCATAGCTTTGACCTGAATTTGATGTTCCAAGTGACATTTATGCTAACTTTATCAAACTTATTCATTTTTGGCATCTTTCCCATAGAAAACTTGTATAGCATGACACGTGTCTAATTTTTTTAAATATAGTTCTCAAATTTACTTGATGTACCTTGGTATGTCTCTTTGGATCTCTAAAAAATCCATGGCATGAAAATTCTCTAGGAGAAAGTTACAACAAAACTTCCAAGATCACTTATCTGAAACTAATTTCAAAACTATTCACAAGCCCTAACTTCCACATAATATATCTCCAAATTTGTAATGAACGAGTATCTAAAATTGTGAACAAATCTATCCCGCAATATATACTGAATTTGTAAAGTGTTTTACCATCAAAAGTGTCCCAGAATAAGGTTATCATGAAAATTCCAAGATCACTCATTTGAAACTGATTTCTGGGTCATCTATGAACCCTAACTTCTATATGGTGTATCTTAGAAAGTATAACAAATAAAAATAAAAAAATTTGATGAGATGTACTTCGAGATCTCTCCTCAATCATCTTAAAATTTCACAGTCTAAATCTTCCTGAGAAAAAATTATACCAAATGTTATGAACCATGTGCCTTAAAAATGATAAGAAGCCAACAATTATAGTCCAAGGGGAAACCTCCATTTACAACGAATAAAATTTATGAGATAAGATATGAATAAGCTCACTATAGATGACGGTGGCCTGTTTCTCAGAAATCGTGAAGCATTTTGACTTGAAATTAAGTGAGCTTATTCATCTTACCCCCATGCCCTCTCTAAGACTAGAAGGGCTAGATTCTAGTCTAAAAGTGGTTTATGGTTACCTCTGACTTTATCTCCTCAACCTAGGGAAATTATGGAGTGATAACATTTTGGAACTGTTGCCGGGGAGAGAAATATCATCAAAGTTTCAGATCTAATTGTTGATGGTGGACAATAGTCAGACATATGAAGGTTGTACAATTCACGTGGTGACTCCAATAAAGTTTCATCCTGATCCAAAGACTCCACTGGCAGAAGGATCCAAAAATCAATATTTTACTAGCGACTCTATTGGCTCAAGATGAGTTCTATTTGTGCAAGGTATGCTCCTTTAAATCGATATCATATTCCAGGCTTTCCAAATCGCATGCCTTGTGTAGATTGGCGGACTTATTTGCCAAAATTCAGAGATCAGAAAGGAGATGATGTGGCTCTTCATTTGGTCAAATTTCACATGCACGTACACAAACTAAAAGTTCAATTTCATGAGGACTGCCTGATGAAGGTGTTTATGGTTACTTTGGAAGGAAAAGCGAGATCCCGATATGAAGGTTTTCCACCTGGTAGCTTGTATTCCCTTAAAGATTTTCATTTAGTGTTTTTTGAGAAATACAAAGAATCTCATCCTTCTTTGTCATTGGTTGAGAATTGTAGTGACCATTTTGAGGATTTCATTCAAAATCTGGAAAATCCTTATGGTGATAAAGGGTTCATGGATGAAGAAATCCTAGAATATTTGTACGAGAACCATTTTCATCACCAAGAAGAAATGGTGGATTTTCTCTTAGATAAAAATGAAACTAAGTAGGATTTTAATGATGACAGTCATCTTCCATCCTCCGAAGTTGATGAAAATGTAGGTTTTAACCCTAAACAGAAATTATCTACACACAAATATTATAACAAAAAATAAACAATAGCGAGAGCATAAAACATAAAACAGATAAACACAGAGATTTTCCCCTAGATCCCAAATCGGGACGACTAGCTTGATTTTTCATTATATTCCTTTTAGCGTTACAACACATATATATACATGCCGAAGCATACAAAAACCCCAATCCATTAACCCTGGATTAGAACATAACCGTAGTTCCCTTGACCGGATCTACAAAATACCAGGGGCCGAAAACCATCGTACCCCAAAACCATGTGCAAACACATGCACAAAAAATGGGTGGGTCCGCATATGAGTGGGTCCGTACACCAAAACGATTTTCGCCGGGGCGCTGCCCCAAACCCCAACAGTGGGGGCTGCCTCCCACCTTGTGACCCCCCTGTTGCGCCCGACACAACGTACAACGCGTGGGGCTAGTCGTGGAAAGAATATAACACATACCCAACATTCTCCCACTTGTTGTTTTCTTTCCACAGGGGGCCACAGGAGCACTTAGTCATTGGGCCAATTCTTCAACACCCATTGTTTCTCTACACCAAGAGAACTTCTGAGTACTCACAGACTTCGTTAATGCATCTGAAACATTCTTCAAAGTGTCCAAATTTACCAGCAACACCCTTTTAGCCTCAACCATATCTCTAACAAAGTGATATTGAACATCAATGTGCTTTTTCTTTGAATGGTAAGCAGGGTTCTTAGCCAAGAAAATTGCACTTTGGCTATCACAGTCTATCCTTATAGCTTGCTGTACCAACCCCATACTTGAACACAATCTCTGCAACCAAACTGCTTCCTTGCTTGCATGAGTGGCTGCTATGTATTCTGCCTCTATAGTTGAAAGAGCCACTATAGACTGTCTTTTACTCATCCAACTGATTGCGCCTACAAATAGGTTAAACACATACCCACTTGTAGATATTCTTTGGTCCAGATCTCCAGCCCAGTCTGCATCAACAAAACCACGAATGTCTAACATTCTTTCCAATCCTAGTCTTGGTAGCACAAGCCATAATCACTAGTGCCACGTAAATATCTGAAAACTCGCTTCACTGCTGTCCAATGCTCCTTCCCTGGGTTTGACATAAACCTGCTCAATACTCCCACTGCATGTGCAATGTCTGGTCTAGTATAGACCATTGCATACATCAGGCTACCCACTGCACTTGCATATGGAACATGAGACATATCCTCCTCTTCTTCTTGTGTCTTGGGACACTGTTCAGCAGACAGCTTTGCACCTATAGGAATAGGAACACTCACCGGTTTACTATCCTGCATATTGAACCTCTGTAATATAGTCTCGACATACTTCCTCTGGTTTAACCAGAGCTTCCTCTTTGCCTGATCTCTCTTAATTTCCATGCCCAAAATATAGTTTGCAGCACCAAGATCCTTCATGTCGAATTTGGAGAACAGTTGGGTCTTCAAATCTTGGATAATTTCTTTGTCATTTCTAATCAACAACATATCATCCACATAGAAGACCAAATAAATAACATGGTCACCAATTAATTTAAAATAAACACAGTGATCCTCCTTGCTTCTGGTGAAGCCAAGTCCCCGTATATAGGTATCAAATTTCTGATACCACATCCTTGGTGACTGTTTTAACCTATACAGAGACTTCTTCAACCTGCATACTAGTTCTTTCTTACCCTTCACCATAAAGCCTTCAGGTTGCTTCATGTAGATCTCCTCTTCTAGATCCCCGTGAAGAAATGTTGTATTCACATCCATCTGTTCTATCTCAAAATCAAATGCAGCAGCAACAGATAAAAGCAATCTAATAGAAGTAACTTTGGCAACAGGAGAAAAAATATCACCAAAATCAATTCCCGACACCTGGGAATAACCTTTCACTACCAACCGAGCTTTGTATTTCTCCACCTTGCCTTCTACATTCATCTTCTTCTTAAACACCCATTTGCTCCCAATGGGCTTCCTTCCAGCCGGCAACTCCACCAGATCCCATGCATCGTTTTTGTGCAAGGATGCCATTTCATCAACCATGGCTTCCTTCCAAAGTTTTCCATCCTCTGAATCTACTGCCTCCCTGACAGTTCTGGGTTCATCATCAGTTATAGTTAAGGCAAAACCTGAACAAAAAGCAGATGGACTATACCTTTCTGGTTGCCTTTTTTCCCGAACTGATCTTCTCAAAGCTAGGGTTTGTGGTTCTTCCTCTTCTGAGTCTTCTTCTGTTGTAGAGTCTGACTCATCCTCCTTTAGCTCAAACTCTATCTTCTCAGGTTCCTTTGGTAGGACTTCATGTGTAACAACATCTTTCACCTCTAAACACCACATCTCGGCTGTACACAACCTTCCTTGTTTCTGGGTTCCAAAGCTTGTAACCCTTTAAACCATTCTTATACCCAATAAAGATACACCTTTCAGATTTATTATCCAACTTGGTCCTTTTCTCCTTTGGAACATGTACATATGCAACACATCCAAATACCCTTAGATGTGAAAGAGAGGGTTTCTTACTAGTCCATACCTCATGTGGAGTCTTATCCTCCAACGCTGATGAAGGTGATCTATTAACTAAGTAAATATGCAAATACCACCGCCGCCTAGAATTCTTGTCCTAACCTCGTACCACCGAGCATGCTTCTTGCCTTTTCCATCGCTCGTTCCGTTCATTCTTTCAACTCGTTTTGCCGAGGTGTATGGAGTAGTTTTTGCCGTGATATACCACACTTCTTACGAACTCTTCAAATTTCTTTCGTAACTCCCCACCATTATCTGGCCTCAAAGCCTTTATCTTCTTCTCTGTCTAGTTTTCCACTAGAGCCTTAAATTCTTTAAATCTATTAAAGATTTCAGATTTCTTCCTCAAGAAATATATCCATGTATTCCTTGAGAAGTCATCTATGAATGAAACATAGTACATAGACTTTCCTAGTGATGAAACTTACACAAGTCCTAACACATCACTGTGCAAAAGTTCTAATATCTTGTTTTCCCTCTTAGCACCAGAAGGAAAACTCACCCGATTATGCTTCCCATATACACAATGTTCACAAAAATTGAAATCTAGAGAG
Source organism: Pinus albicaulis (assembly GCA_034641835.2). Lineage (NCBI taxonomy): Eukaryota > Viridiplantae > Streptophyta > Pinopsida > Pinales > Pinaceae > Pinus > Pinus albicaulis. Next base: position 99,435,315 of record CM076584.1, read on the forward strand.
AAATTAGACATACCTTCTACCATACCATTTCTATGCAGTATTCGAAGGCCCTTCTCTCCAATACCCAGTTTTCGATGCCATAGCCAAGTCTTTTCCTCCGAGACAAGCTAGGCTTTCACCTCCACTTTCAGAACCACATAACTATTAATAATCTTATCAATAATAGTGCTACTCAGCTTGTACAAAGTTCCAGCTCAAACTCCCCGCATTAATACCAAAGGTTCTCGAACCATCTTGCAGTATATTTCTCGTTAAAACTATTTTTTACACTCGTATCACATCCTTCTTGCTGTAACTGATTTCTTCGCGATCTCAGAATATGTAACGCGAAGTGAATAAAGACACCACCTTGCGTACCAAAGGCCTGACCTTTTCCACGTCCGCCGATGATTTTGGCCTTCCTATCATCCCCTAGGAAGACATCACCATCATATTTCTCATACTCGCAGAACCACTCCCTATGGGGAGTGAAGTGAAAGGATGCACCTGAGTCAATCAACCATGACTCATGATCTACATGTGTGTTTGAAGAAGAAGCACATCCCCACCTTCATCTGAGGTGGTTTTTGCCTCTGTAGAAGGAGCATCATCAGATCCCTTTCCTTTCTCAGGAGCTTTAGATCTGCACTCCTTTTTGTAGTGCCCTTCCTTTCTGCATTTCTAGCATACCTTTACAAACTTTCCAGGAGATTTAGATCTCCCTCTAGATTTGGATATCCCACTCAAAACCTTATTCTTGTTTCTGTTTTGGGACCTTCCTCGTACAGATAAGGCATCTCCATTCTGGCCCTCCATATTTCTTCGTCTCATTTCCTCCGACAACAAGGCTTAGACAATGTCATCAAAATTCAAGGTAGTTGTATTGCTACCTATTGCAATAACCAGACTATCCCACGAGTCTAGTAGAGAACACAACAAACTGATGCACTTATCTTCATCTGAGATTTTAATATCAACAGATGACAGTTGAATTACCACAGTATTGAAGGCGTTCAGATGCTCTGTCAGCGAGTCTCCATCCTTCATCCTCAGGTTATACAGCTTTTTCCGCAAGAAAAGCTTATTCACCAGAGACTTAGATTGGTACAAATTCCCAAGTTTTTCCCACAAATTCTTCGTCGTAGCTTCCGCAGATACATTCAACAATACTGAATCTGAGACATACAACCGTATTGTGCTCTTAGCCTTCCGATCCAGTTTCTTCCAGTCTTCATCTGACATTGTCGTTGGTTTGTACCTAGATCTACCACAATCCACTGATCTTTATCCACCAGCAGATCCTCCATCTTGAGCTTCCACAACTCAAAACTCTGACCATTAAATTTCTCGATCTCTATCTTTCTGCCGCTCGCCATCTTCTTTCACCGCAAGAATCGATCCCACAGATCTCCCACTGAACAGGGTCTACCTTAGGCCCGAGCAAAAAACCCTCAGTAGCAAAGGCGTCCCCTTGAAGCCGAAACAGCTCTGATACCAAATGTAGGTTTTAACCCTAAACATAAATTTTCTACACACGAATCTTATAACATAAATTAAACAATAGCGAGAGCATAAAACATAAAACAGATAAACACAGAGATTTTCCCCTGGATCCCAAATCGGGACGACTAGCTTGATTTTTCATTATATTTCGTTTAGTGTTACAACACATATATATACATGCTGAAGCATATAGAAACCCCAATCCATTAACCCTGGATTAGAACATAACTGTAGGTCCCGTGACTGGATCTACAAAATACCAGGGGCTGAAAACCATCGTACCCCAAAACCATGTGCAAACTCATGCACAAAACATGGGTGGGTCCGCACACCAAAACAATTTTCGCCGGGGCGCTGCCCTGGACCCCAATAGTGGGGGCTGCCTCCCCCCTTGTGACCCCCCTGCTACGCCCGGCGCAACGTACAACGCGTGGGGCTAGTCGTGGAAAGAATATAACACATACCCAACATAAAATTTTCATTAGTCTTGTCAACCTTTTTGTAATCAAAAGTATGAGGATAGTCATTCATATGTCTCTTCAACTCATTCTTTTTCTGAATCTTTATTTCAAGAACAATTATGTGAAAATGAGAGTTTTGAATTTGTAGGCATAAGAGATTTAGACAATGAAATTATTCTAGATGATAATTACCAAAAGTTGCAAGAAAATTTTGAAGAAAAACGGGTTGTTATAAATCCCTCAGATAGTACATAAATTGTTCATGATATTTCATCTTTTGAATTGTTAAATTCAAAAATTCTAAAGGAGCAAGACAATATTCTTGTTGATATACATGAAGGGTCATTTGTAGACATTTTTGTTATTTAAGATGTGGTTGCCTCAATTGAATATTTTAAAGAGCACACTATTCTTTTCCTTGATGCAAATGATAAGTCTCATGAACAAATTGTTTTCTTTCATTCTCACAAATATCTTGCATTGGATGACATAGAACAACTAGTGATCGAAAAAGAAGGGAGTGCTTTCCCTTTTGTTGACCTTCAAGACAAGGTAATGTTTCAAATTATTGAAGACTCTTTTGCCACTTTGTTGTAATCATCAAGGAAAATGGAATTTCTTGTATTTATGGGTCATGATTATCAATTTTAGTTGAATTTTGAGTTGTCAATTGTAAAAAAAATCTTTCTATTTGAAAAAAATGAAAGAAAATTCCAGACATCAAGCCATTTTATTTCATGGTTATACTGGTTTTTTTACTTCACTTGATCAAGAAGCTTGTGGTTAGTTAGAGTGGGTAGGAGTGTGAATAAGCTTAACACTCTGAGCAACTTTTTCGATAATGTAACATTTTACATGAGTTTGTTTTGGAAGATTGGTACTTTTCAACATTAATTTTCATTTTGTATAGTGATTTTGGTTTCAATTGATTTGGTTACATAATAAATTGGTTGTTGATTAGAGACACAATCAATTTGCAGGTTTCAATATTGGGAACAACCCAATGGATAAGGCTACTAGTCTATGGTGTTCTTGGCACCTCACAGGGAGGATTCCATCCCCATTGGAGCTAATGTTAGAGTCCTATACTATAGTAATCAAAGTCAATTTGGTCTTCTATGCATTTTGGTCAAGTTGTGAAGTTCAGTCATGATCTTATAAAGATAAAGTATAAAGTTTCATTTGTAGAAGAAAGTGGTGTCACCTCATGAGTTAGTGTTCATGAGTTGTAGTGTCCATTGTAAAATCAAATGTGTCATCAAGTCCTTATCATCACAAAAGGTGAGTTGCACAATTGTGATGCGCTTTTGCTGCAAGAAGATATTTTGAAGTTTGAAGGTTTGTGTTTAACCTAGAAGCTTTCTCACATGTTTACAACATTGTATGGACCATTCCACACCAACCCATTGCTTTCAACAGTTCAGAAGATGGTCGGAGATAGTATAAGCTTGGAGCGTTGTGCTCTTGCGCTGCACTTTCACATAGTCATGGTATTTTCACCATATTTCTTAAACCCTGTACATGTTTGCCATGAAATTTTTACAGTATGTGAATGGGGGTAATATGAATAATCTCACTTAATTTCAAATTAAAATGCTTCACAATTTCCGAGAAATGGGCCACCGTCATCTACAACCATTTTCATATTTTCTCGAAATTCGTGAGTCGGATTTAGCTCAATTTTTTTTTTTTAGAATGGTTATGATTATATTAACTTTCTGTCAAAAAATATGCTCAATGCATATTACCATTTAGGAAATATTTGAGAAATACAGTCGCTGCTCTTTTGGATAGTTTCACTTCAAGATTTATTCCTGGCCAAATGGAGATGAATTTTTCAAAGAGTAAAATAGTTTTTTATTAATTACGAGCCAAAACAAAAACCTCCATTTTCTTCAAAGATATCATATTTTGGAAGATTAGAATGAATCTTGACAACCTATTTTTCATATTTTGTTATTTCTTATTTTATTCATCATTTTTGGGCCCAAATTCCAAGGAGTTGGAAAGGAATTTTTGAAAACTGAGAGAGGTTTATCCCGAGGTTTATCCCAAGAACAAGATCATCTACAAAAATTTCCTTAGGTTTTGTAACTACTATCATGGTTCAAGAGATATGAGTTAACATTTGACCCTTATTTTGAGAAATTTGGTTCCTATTCCTAGCAGGCAGTTCCAAATTTAATGTAACTAACTCTATCTTTGGGGAAATGATTGAGCTAGACCCCCTGAGTCCAGGGATGTGATAATTGTATATATTTTCATGAGTTTCAGTGTGAAAAGTGTTGGTTTATTAGTCAGTTTGTGGAGAGAAGACTATTATTTTGTACTCAATCAATTTTTCAAGTGAATAGAAGAAGGATGAAGTGGTTTAACAAGGATTCATGTGTGATATATTGTTGGTAATGTGTTTTTATGTATTTTGAATCATTTATTGTTAGTTTCATTCTTTAATACATGTCTTCATGTTTGTATTAACAAGAAAATATTCCATAATTCACTTTTGTGCTCTGTTTTATGTAAGCTGAACAATTTATGTTTTTTTTCCCTTTTAATGGAACTTAGAATTCATCTTGTGAAATGATTTTATAGATTCCACTCTCATAATTCTTCAATCACCCTCTCTAAAATGAAATCAGGTTAAAATACCAACAAACTGCCTATCTTGCCCCTGCTTAAATCACCTCATCATCCCTTATTCACTTGAAACCATTAGCCCAATGGACCTGTCTCCTTTCCTACCAACAAATATTTGAAAATTAGACCTCATTGAGCACTATACGTAGCCTAAAATCATAGTATTTGAAACATCCTAACAAAGAGAGCCCTCTCCAAGACTAGAAGGGCTACATTATAGTCTAAAAGTGGTTTTGTGGTTACCTCTCACTTTCTCTCCTCAACCTAGGGAAATTATTGAGTGATAACAAAAACCATGGAAAATCAGCAATAAACTCACCAACATAATCACTACAAATCCTCATAGATCACAATAGTAAAATATCTCATATTAACATATGAAAATTCTAACCAAGTCGGGGACTTCCACGTACCACCCGACCATAGATTGGGCTGAACCAAATCTCTCTTTCAGCCAATCACCCCTTCTCCATATTCCAAGCATGAATGTGGGATCATAAGGGTTAAACCAACACAAAACCATCCAGGGCTTCCAAAGGCCAAACCACCTCAACCATCAACCAAAGTGATTTCACCTCTACGGTCCATAAATCACAAACATAAACCATATTGGTCTTTACCCAAGTTGTCCAAGGCTCTAGGAACTAGTAACTCAACCCACATCTAACTAAGGGCTCCAAAGCATTTTTTCCAACTTGCGGCTCCAAGGACTAGTAACTCAACTCACAAGGTTCCGAAGCGTTTGTCCCAACTAGAATGTTCCGGGAACTAGTAACTCAACCTAAGTTGTTACAGGGCTCTAGAGCATTTGTTCCAACCCATAGCCATAGGGAACCTGAGAACCAATAATAAAAATAAGTGCAAAAACCACAACACTGTGACTATCCAGGAAATGGAAAGGAGAGGTTGAAACCACTGTCAATCCATGCAAATCTTCATGATGCCTATGACAACACATAACTAGGGAACCACATGCATATACCATGCATGCAAAAATCAGCAAGGAAATCACACATGTGACCTATTATCTGCAAAGTAATCATGTTGTATCTATTGATCTAACTTTTCGTTTGCACTCTCTTGTTTTCCTTTGCTTTCTTTCTCCAATCCAAGTGAATGCTATAATGTTATACAAGCATGCTCCAAAAATACTCTAAGTGTGCAAGAGTATGAGAGAATGAAAGGAGATAACCAAAATTGAATTGACAAAAGGTGTGAATTGTTTCCCTGATGCCTTTTTATTATTGATGCCATTAATTTCTTCATTTTCCATCATTTTCCCTCTAATTTCCCTTGCATGAAAATTTGTGTCCCTTCACCTTCATTTTCTCCTATTTTCCTTTATTTCAAGAACGAAATTATAATTATTGTCTCTTTGCCTTTGCCAATTTCCATAACCATCAATTAGTCACAAGTGATGCCCACTATAATCTTTTTCCCAACATTCATCTCGGAATTTGTGTCCCATGTCCTTGGTCTTATTTTATTTACATGGAAAATCAACTAGGGGTTGTTACAAACCCCTCCCCCTTAGGTAAACACCGTCCTCGGTGTTCAATGATGCTTATAACCAGCAAAACATGTTGCCCATGGAGCTTTATAACACAACTTGATGTAACATTTACATCATACCAAATTATTGAAACTCTGAACAACATATTGCTTATTGGAGCTTTATAACACAACTAGATACAATATTTACAACATACTGCTTATTGGAGCTTTATAACACAACTCATTTCAATATTTACAATACACATATGCATATATAAATATAAACCAAAACACATATATCAAACACATCTTCTCAACCAACAAATAAAGAATGATACAAAACCTACATCTGATCAGCCATCTCCCACATAGCTTCATCGAGCCCAAAGTGCTTCCACTGCACCTTAACCTGCTCTATTGCTTGGTTCTAAAGCATGAGTTGTTTCTGCTATAAAATTAATTGATGTTATGGTTGGAATTATCCCTTTGGTTCCACCTGCAATAGACCAATCAATCATATGATCAACATCATGCACATGTGTCTTAAGCAATGAAACATGGAAAACAACATGGAAATTCACTATTGGCGGCAGTGCAAGTCAGTATGCCACTGGTCCAATCCTCTCAAGGATCTTAAAAGGCCCAAAATACTGAGGTGCCAACATAGCACAAGATATGATTCTCAAGGAGCTCCTCTTGGGCTTTATGTGAAAGTACACATGCTCTCCAACATGAAACTCCTTGAATGCTTTGTGTTGATTTGCATAACTCTTATGCCTCTCCTAAGATGCCTTTAGATTCTTCTTAATAACTTGCATCTCTTGCTCCATCTCTGCCAACATATCTGGTCCAATGAGCACCCTATTCACTAGATTACTCTAACTGATAGGAGTATTACAATTCCACCCATAAAGAGCCTCAAATGGACTCATCCTCAAGGAATCCTGATACCTGTTGTTATAAGAAAACTCTACGAGTGGAAGATATTCCTCCCACCTCCTTTGTTGATGCGTGAAATACATCCTAAAAATATCCTCAAGAATCATGTTAACCGTCTCTATCTATACATCTGTCTATGGATAATAATCTATGTTGAAGGCTAACTTTGCCCCCAAGCTTGCAAAAAAATCCGTCCAAAACCTGGAAGTGAACTTGGCATCTCCATCTGATATGATATTCTTGGGAACATGATGCAATCTCACTATCTCTCTCATGAAGATATGAGCTAACTCACTAGTTGAATCAGTAGACTTCATTGCAATGAAGTGACATACCTTACTCAAGCTATCAACCACAACCATGATGGAATCTTGTTGTTTGGATGTCCTCGACTAGCTTGTAAATAAGTCCATGCAAATGAAATCCCATTTCCATTCTGGAATCAGAATAGGATGCAAAAAACTAGTTATATGCTTACTTTCTGCTTTCACCTGCTGGCAATCCAAACATCTCATAACAAACTCAACCACCTTGTTCTTCAAGTTTGACCAATGATAGAACTTCTTGGTTGTTGTCAAAGTCTTCTAATATCCTTGGTGACCTGTGTAACATCCCTGGTTAAAAATCCATGAAATAAAGTTAATAAAGGAAAAATAAGACCAAGGTCATGGGACATGTATTCGAAGATGATTGTTGGGAAAAACATCCTACTGTGGGTGTTCATTTGGTTTATTATGGTTAAACTAAAATGGCAATGACAAAGGCTTTGGAAAGGAAAAATGGTATTTTGGAAATTTATTTATGAAAAAAATGGAAATTAGGAGAAAAGGAAGGTGAAAGGTCACAGGTTGCATGTGAGGAAGAAAATGAAGGAAAATAATGTAAAATGAAGAAAATAGAGCCTCATTAATAAAAAGGCTTATGAGGATCAGTTGGTAGCTTTTTTCATTTCAGTCTTGGAGCTCTCTCTATATTCTCTCTCTCACACACCCTTGGACACTTAGAGTTTTCTTGGAACACTCTAGCATTGGATCAAGGAAAACAAAGGAAGGACCAAGAAGGCAAAAGGGAAGCAAAGATCAATTAAGGAAGAGCAGGATCAAGAGGCTACATTGGGATTAATTGCAGGCATCAATTTTCATGTGTGATTTCCTTACTATATTGGGCATGGATAGAACATGCATGCATGTATTTGGTTCTCTTGTTGTCATTGGCATGGGATTTTCCAAGTGTGACAGTGTTCTTCAGCCTTGCCTTGCCATTTTTAGATATTCATGGTGTGACGGGTTCTCTTGTAGTTCGTTGAGATGGATTTTCAGATGGTTTCGAAGCCGAGTGAGGTGTTCTCTAAAATAAAGAACATATGGCCTAGGAATCCCTAGATCGGAGAAGGTGGGATTGTGATAAATCCAAATTTTATGTGCCTCGGTAGGCCTAGGAATCCTTGACCGGTGAATGGCAGGATATACGATAAATCCTAGAGGTGTGTTCTCTCGATCAGGCCTAGGAATCCTCGACCGATGTTATATCACTCAGTAATTTCTCAAGGTTAAAGAAAGAACTCACTGAGGTAACCACAAACCTACTTTTAAACTTTAGGATCTAGCCTTCCTAATGTTCAGAGAGGGCTCTCTCTATAAGATTTAAATTTGTTTTTATATATGATTTTAGGCTATTTATAAGGGAAATTTGGTTTTAAAATTTGGTTTGGTTGGTGGGAAAAATCACTTAATGAGAGGGATAGTAATAGATTTGGTTTTCCATTGGGAAAAAGGAGTCAATTTGTCAAGCAGATAGCTCAAGATCAAGATTAAAAGACAAATATTTTTAGGGAAAGATAGAAAATTCACTAAATATATTTGAAGGCTGATTGGTGAAGTCGATTAATCAGGATAAAGAGCAGTTAATAATTCTTTGATCCAGATAAGGAAGGAGAAGAAAGAGGTCATTCGAAAGAGGGAGCAATTAAGGGTTCCCTACTCTGGAAATCAGCAGAAAACATATACATGATAAATAGTTCAAGACATAGAGCTTTTAACAAATTATGTAATAATACTCCTGATTTATCATTCAAATTTAGAACACATTTATGAATGCATGTAAAACATAAGAAGATAAACAATGACAATAGAAAGTACTTCACTTCAATGGCTCATCACATGAATCTTGAAATATGATGCTTTATGGTTTTGATCCAGTTTGCTACTTGAAATTGCTACAAAAAACCCTTCAGGTACAACAAAAATGACTATAGAAATCTTCAACAATTTATTCCACACTCAATACTTCAAATGATGAAGTATTTATACAAATTCTAAACTAGAATATCTTGAAAAAATATCAAGATTGGTTTACAAATATCTCAAACTGTATTACATAAATAGAACTTAGATAAATGACACTCAAAACTAATGAATCTATTTGACCCTATACTTATGGATTGATGGTGAAAAATAAGAGAAATTCGAATTTGATAGCAACTCTTAGTTGATGATGAGGCTTCCAATTCACTAACTGTCTCCTTCCTTTGTGCTTTTTGCTCCAAAAATTCTGCAAAATTGGGGTCCAATGATACCTTTGTATATATCAAGAAGAAATAGATATGTAAAAATTGAAAGAGTTTTTTGTAGATAAATATGTTACTAAGATAAACCTCTCTCAGTTTCCCAAAATTTAGTTTCAGCTGTTCACAATAAGCTTTGCAACAAGATGTGTAAAACATAACTTTGCATAGTCCGAAAAATAGGCTGTGAAGATGTGCATGTATCTCTCATGCAGTAATACCTATGCATAAAGTGAGATATGTTTTTGTAGGTTGGAATCTTAGGAACATAAAACTCATCCATTTTTTCAAAATTCATCTTGGATTAGCCAAAATAGTTTTTTCAAAACTATGACTTAAACAAGAAATTTATGGAAAATGTCCCTTCCTGCTCTGTTTTCATCTTTTAACCTTATTGTTCTTTTAAATATTTTGAATTTTACTTCGGATAAAATTCATTGTTGATGGTAAAAGTGTTTTCACCTTAGTTTAACCATTACTTCCTCCATGATTACTTTTACTATTTTACCTTGACTACTTTGTAACTTTATTTTAACCTTTACTGTGAGTTCTTCCTTTTACCCTGACTGTTATGAATGCCCTGTTTTAATCTTTACATTAAAATGCTCTTTTACCTTTCACAGGATGACTATCCTTTAACTATGATGCCTGAAATATTTAAGGAAAATCCTTTGAATTCATTTCCTTGTGATTTCTTTAGGAGTAAACAGTTTAAACTAGTATCAACTGTTTTTCTAAATTCTCCTTATGCTAATAACCTACAAAAATCAAACAATTCGTTAATGAAACAGAGGAAAGCAAAGGGGATGATTGAAGGTTGTATCAAATTGAGATTCTGGACATAAGGATCAATATGGTTGTCAATGTTTTTCAACAGATAATGGGAAAAAGCGGGGTTTTACCATAAAACATATGAATAGAATTATTGCATTGGTTGTTTTTACTGTATAGCAGGCAAGCAGACAGGAGGTTTTGACTTCAGACATAAGTGGTTTTACCATAATAAATGGTGCAGGGATGGTTTACACATGATGATGGATTTGTCACATAGGGAGAGTGGTTTAATGTATTTGTGCAGGGAACAAATAGGTTTTAGCATGGTGGCATCGGGGTTTTACTGCACAACATTGGAGTGGAATAGTTGTATACCTCTTCAGCAAAGAGGCAGATAAGTGGCTTCATTGAAAATTGAGGAAGGATTGGTAGTTTTTCGCACAATTGCAAGAAGAAAACATGGGAGCGGACAAGCGGTTTTAACGTGCAGATTGAAATGGTTTTCTCACCGTGGGAAAGTGGTAAGTAGGATTGGATCAATCGATGTGATCAAATGGGAATAAGACACATTGTGGAGAGAGAAACTCTGAAAACTGCCTATTTTGAAAATTTCATTTTGTTTAAAGGTAGCGCTATAACATACGCGATATGGCTTGTCGGTCGTTAGATCACCGCGTGGGAAAGCGAATGATCAGGATTTAATGGTGAAGATGCGGGTTAGTGGGTGTCGGGCCCGTGATTAGTTATGTGGCGAGATGCTTGTAAAATATATTTAAAACTTAAGTTTTTAATATATAGTTTTGATATGATTTTGATAGGTGAGTTTAAGGTTTTATATAACACATGGAATATGGGCGCATGTAATGTTAACATAGGCGGAGTTAATATGAAATAGTAATAGTTTTAACCTATGGGGGGTGGGGAATACCTCACATGGGGAATTAGAACCATAGGATAAACAATAAAAATGTGGTTTGAGCTATTAATATAAATGAATTAATATGAATATGGGAGGAAAGGTATATAGTGGAGTTAATATATTAAATTAGCATTAATATATGAAATGAATGAGCGGAAAATACAAAATACCCTATGTAAAGTGTAATTTAAGTGTTTGGGCACAATTTTCATAGTGGTGGACCCATTTCACACTTATACTTTAGGGTAATGTATTTTTGTGGGTTTTTTGAATATTTTTGTATGAAAGGGGAATTAGTAAAGGGGTTTTACTTTTCCTAGGTAAAATGTGTTTAAACTTAGGAAAAATGGATTTTTTAAAGGAAAATGAATGATGTAAGGAGGAAAAGGGATTTTTATGAAGGAGAAGGGATTTTAGGAGGGGAATTTTAATACCTTAGTGCCAATCAATCATTAAGCTGTGAGTCTGGTCCCAACAAAAGTCAGAGAAATGCTCTAAGCCTTTATGACTGAAGGATTTAGTACTGGATTGCATTGTGGGGAGGGAAATTAGTAATATGCCAAATGATGTTTATCCAGGCCTTGTAAAAATGCTTGTACCTACCCATCTGCTACCCTAACATTTTTTCTTCATTTACATGGGTGCATTTGAGCTTGCAAACCCTTATTCATTTTTCTTTTAAAACATGAAACTATCTAATTCTAACTTTATTTCATCCAAAGGCTCAGATTAAACTATTGAGATCCTTATTATTCTCTATTTTAACTATTGATCTGCCAAGATTAGACTGTTTGGCTAGATCTTTATTCTCTATCTAACAACATGAAATTTAAAGCATGAGAGGTCAAGTTTAAGCTGTTTGACTAATCATGGGTTATGGCATTTTGAACAAGCTGCACATAATTTTTATTCTGCAGAAAAAGTAATTAGTAGTGGCATTTGGATTTGCAACACTTTCATGATCTATTTTTGATGGGGTTCATATTTAATATTCTTTTGATCTTTGTTTCGTTTAGGACATACCCTCTTTTCATTTTTAATTTGGGAATACATTTGCAGAAAGTAAAGGTATGTGCAATATTTCAATATTTTAACAGATTGAAATCAAAATTATGAATCCTATATTTATAAGACCCTAACAATGGCTTCACATGGGGATGGCATCTCCTTGTGAGATGTCAAGAACACCGTCGACTAGTAGCCTGATCCATTGGGCCAATCCCAAACATGCATTTGCTGTGACTAAAAACTCTTGAATTTAATTTACATCATCTTCATCAATCTCAAATAGGTCTAGATAATTCTCAAAACCTTGAATATGTTTTTGGGCAGTGATGTTATTATTTTCTTCATCAAACCTGGGAAGAAATTTGTAATAGTTATCAAGGAAATCATGGAGTATAGGAGGTGAAATGAGGGGCTTATATTTATCGGGAAATTTACAAGGTACAAGAACATGTATATGGATTGTAAGATCAGTCTTGATTATATGAGGCTTCTTAATTGAAAAATGATCATTATTAGGTTCAGAAGAAAGCTGCTCAAAGAGATTAAGAGAATTAGTACTTACATTCCTCAATGGAAAATAACTAAAAAATAATCTAAGATCTTCTCTAAAATACAATTAACATTGAAAAACTTTCTTAATGAGAAAGAACATGATGTCTTGGATTGTACTCCAAGTTGAAAGCCCGATCTTTCCATATTGTTCTTTCATGTTCATTCCTCTAGTGGAGTCTTGATTGTGAGATTGATTTGGAGTCGCCGGGTGGATGATTTTAACCTTTGTGTGTCTGATCATTGTCCACCATCATAGATCAGATCTGAACCTGTAAAATATTTCTGAAGAAAATGTTAGTTTCCCCAGTGGAGTCGCCAATATGTTATCACTCAGTAACTTCTCAAGGTTAAAGAAAGAACTCACTGAGGTAACCATAAACTTGCTTTTAAACTTTAGGATCTAGCCTTCCTAATGTTCAGAGAGGGCTCTCTCTATAATATTTAACTTTGTTTTTATATATGATTTTAGGCTATTTATAAGGGAAATTTGGTTTTAATATTTGGTTTGGTTGGTGGGAAAAATCACTTAATGAGATGGATAGTAATAGATCTAGTTTTCCATTGGGAAAAAGGAGTCAATTTGTCAAACAGACAACTCAAGATAAAGATTAAAAGACAAATATTTTCGGGGAAATATAAACAAATCACTAAAGATCTTTGAAGGATGATTGGTGAAGTGGATTAATCAGGATAAAGAGTAGTTAAGAATTCTTTGATCCAGATAAGGAAGGAGAATAAAGAGGTCATTTGAAAGAGCGAGCAATTAAGGGTTCCCTACTCTGGAAATCAGCAGAAAACATATAAATGATAAATATTTCAAGACAATGTGCTTTTAACAAATTCTGTAATAATATTCCTGATTTATCATTCAAATTTAGAACACATTTATGAATGCATTTAAAACATAAGAAGATAAACAATGACAGTAGAAAGTACTTCACTTCAATGGCTCATCACATGAATCTTGAAATATGATGCTTTATGGTTTTGATCCAGTCTGCTACTTGAAATTGCTATAAAAAAACCTTCAGGTACATCAAAAATGACTATAGAAATCTTCAACAATTTATTCCATGCTCAATACTTCAAATGATGAAGTATTTATACAAATTCTAAACTAGAATATCTTGAAAAAATATCAAGATTGGTTTACAAATATCTCAAACTGTATTACATAAATAGAACTTAGATAAAGGACACTCAAAAATAATGAATCTATTTGGCACTATACTTATGGATTGATGGTGACAAAGAAGAGAAATTCGAATTTGATAGCAACTCTTAGTTGATGATGAGGCTTGCAAGTCACTAACTGTCTCCTTCCTTTGTGCTTTTTGCTCCAGAAATTCTGCAAAATTGGGGTCCGATGATACCTTTGTATATCTCAATCTGACATATATATGTAAAAAGTGAACGAATTTTTTGTAGATAAATATGTCACTAAGATAAACCTCTCTCAGTTTCCCAAAATTCAGTTCCAGTTGTTCACAATAAGCTCTGTAAAAAGATGTGTAAAACAAAACTTTGCACAGTCCGAAAAATAGGCTGTGAATATATGCATGTATCTCTCATTCTGTAATACCTGTGCATAAATTGAGATAGGTTTTTGTTGGTTGGAATATTATGAACATAAACCTCCTACATTTTTTCAAAATTCATCTTGGATTGGCCACAATAGTTTCTGCAAAACTATGACTTCAACAAGAAATTTCTAGAAAATGTCCCTTCCTGCTCTGTTTTCATCTGTTAACCTTATTGTTCTTTTAACTGTTTTGACTTTTACTTTGGATAAAATTCATTTTTTCTGGTAAAAGTGTTTTCACCTTAGTTTAACCATTACTGCCTCCATGTTTACCTTCACTATTTTACCTTGACTGTTCTGTAACTTTATTTTAACCTTTACTGTGAGTTCTTCCTTTTACCTTGACTGTTATGAATGCCTTGTTTTATTCTTTACATTAAAATGCTCTTTTACCTTTCACGGGATGACTATCCTTTAACTCTGATGCTTGGAATCTTTAATGAAAATCCTTTGAATTCATTTCCTTGTGAGTTCTTTAGGAGTAAACAGTTTAAACTAGTATCAACTGTTTTTCTAAATTCTCCATCTGCTAATAACCCACAAAAATCAAACAATTCGTTAATGAAACAGAGGTCTACAAAGGGGATGACTGAAGGTTTATCGAATTGAGATTTTGTACATAGGATCAATATGATTTTCAATGGTTTTTAACAAAGAATGGATAAAAGAGGGGTTTTACCATAAAACGTATGAATAGAATTATTGCATTGGTTGTTTTTACTATATAATAGATAAGCAGACAAGAGGTTTTGACTTCAGACATAAGTGGTTTTACCATAATAAATGGTGCAGGGATGGTTTTCGCAAGTTGATGGCTTTGTCACAGAGGAAGAGTGGTTTAATGTATTTGTGCAGGGAACAAATAGGTTTTAGCACAGTGGCATCGGGGTTTCACTGCACAACATTGGAGTGGAATAGTTGTATACATCTTCAGCGAAGAAGCAGATAAGTGGCTTCATTGAAAATTGAGGAAGGATTGGGAGTTTTTCGCACGGTTGCAAGAAGAAATCACGGGAGCGGACAAGTGGTTTTATCGTGCAGATTGAAATGGTTTTCGCACCATGGGAAAGTGGTAAGAGGGATTGGATCAATCGATGCAATCAAATGGGAATTAGACACGTTGCGGGGAGAGAAACTCCGAAAATTGCATATTTCACAAATTTCATTTTGTTTAAAGGTAGCGCTATAAAATACGCGATATGGCTTTTCGATCGTTAGATCATTGCGGGGGAAAGCGAATGATGAAGATTTAATGGTGAAGATGCGGGTTAGTGGGCGTGGCGCTCGGGATTAGTTATGTGGTGGGATGTTTGTAAAATATATTTAAAACGTAAGGTTTTAATATATAGTTTTGATATGCTTTTGATAGGCGGGTTTAATGGTTTATATAACACATGGAATATGGGTGCATGTAATGTTAACATAGGCAGAGTTAATATAAAATAGTAATAGTTTTAACCTATGGGGGGCGGGGAATATCTCACATGGGGAATTAGAAACATAGGATAAACAATAAAAATGTGGGTTGGGCTATTAATATAATTGAATTAATATGAATATGGGAGGAAAGGTATATAGTGGAGTTAATATATTAAATTAGTGTTAATATATGAAATGAATGAGAGAAAAATACAAAATACCCTATGTAAAGTGTAATTTTAAGTGTTTGGGCGCAATTTTCATAGTGGTGGCCCCATTTCACACTTATACTTTAGGATAATGCATTTTTGTGGGTTTTCTGAATATTTTTGTATGAAAGGGGAATTAGTCAAGGGGGTTTTACTTTTCCTAGGTAAAATGCGTTTTAAGCTTAGGAAAAGGGGATTTTGTAAAGGAAAATGAATGATGTAAGGAGGAAAAGGGATTTTTATGAAGGAGAAGGGTTTTTAGGAGGGGAATTCTAATACCTTAGTGCCAATCAATCATTAAGCCATGGGTCCGGTCCCAACAAAAGTCAAAGAAATTCTCTGAGCCTTTATGACTGAAGGATTTAGTACTAGATTGCATTGTGGGGAGGGAAACTAGTAATATGCCAAATGATGTTTATCCAGGCCTTGTAAAATTGCTTGTACCTACCCATCTGCTACCCTAACATTTTTTCTCCATTTACATGGGTGCATTTGAGCTTGCAAACCCTTATTCGTTTTTCTTTTAAAACATGAAACTATCTAATTCTCACTTTATTTCATCCAAGGGCTCAGATTAAACTGTTGAGCTCCTTATTATTCTCTATTTTAACTATTGATCTACCAAGATTAGACTGTTTGGCTAGATCTTTATTCTCTATCTAACAACATGAAATTTAAAGCATGAGAGGTCAAGTTTAAGCTGTTTGACTAATCATGGATTATGGCATTTTGAACAAGCTGCACATAATCTTTATTCTGCAGAAAAAGTAATTAGTAGTGGCTTTTGGATTTGCAACACTTTCATGATCTATTTTTGATGGGGTTCATATTTAATATTATTTTGATCTTTGTTTCTTTTTGTCCTTTTATTTTTCTTTTAGGACATACCCTCTTTTAATTTTTAATTTGGGAATACATTTTCAGAAAGAAAAGGTATGTACAACATTTCAAGATTTTAATAGAGTCAAATCAAAATTATGAATCCTATATTTATAGGACCCTAACACGGTGTATGTCAAGATATATGGTAAATATTGGAGGGCAGAGTCTCAATTAGGCCTAGGAATCCTCGACCGATGAATGGCGGGATATATGGTAAAGCCTAGAGACTAGGAGGCAGGAAAAATCCTCATGGTGTAGGTGAAGAAATATAGTGGCATCCATGCTTGTTTAGGGCCTAGTGTTCCAGTGGGGATTATGGTAAATCTTGTGGAAACCTAGTTTGGTTTGGTTTTGAGTCCCACATTCATGCTTGGAATATGGAATTAGGATGATTGGATGAAAGAAAGATTTGGTTCAACCAATATATGGTTGGGTGGTTCGTGGGTGTCCCAAACTCGGTTGGATTTTGCAATCATTAATAAGAGCTTATTCTCCTTAGTATTTCATGTTTAAATATATTGGTTCATATGTGGTTTTTATGGCTATTATATCCTTGTTATTTATGTTGGTTATATGTTAGTTATGAGTATGTTTTATGGCAGACTTTGTGTATGTTTATCATCATGTTTTGATTAGAAAATGAATTTACAATTAATATATGCCCTAATAGATGATAATTATGCTATTTTGAAATGGAAACAATGATTCTTTATGAATCTCAGATAAGTATGAGAACCCTATGCTCAGATATGTTGTTATGACCTATAGATTTCATATTTGTGACATGTTTGACGAAATTCCTGTCGTGGCTAGTAGGGATCAGATCAAATACCCTCACCAATTATTACATTAGTAGCTTTGTTCCATTGTTATTATTCATTTCTAAAGGTTTAATTAAGTTATGGGCAATGGCCTGAGACCTTTCCCTGAAAAAGTGGCTCATAATCCAGGGTCACTAGCACAGAACTGCCTGAAGAAGTCCACAGTCGATGGCATGCCTTGTTGTGGGAGTGAATCAAAGGCCTTAGTCACATGCATGGCTTGTCATGGGAGTGATTGAGGGTCCAGATCAGTGAAATGTAAAGTTGTCTCATGGGTTGACCACCTGGAAGGGTTGGCTGGCTCCTGAAGCTTCTGTAGCATGTATGGAAGGTAAATTTGGTTTCATTATGTTGGTTACACTTACTTAACTTCACATGATGAGTTTAATCACATCATAGTAGCCTATCATCGTATGTTTACCCTAGCAGACCGGTTAACTTGGGTAAATGTTGGAGGAGAGTGTTACAAAGTGGTATTAGAGCATGGGTCACCCCTTGGACTTGATGGGCGTTGTGTTGTTCATGCATACATGTAGGTTTCATAGGTGTTCCTTATGCTTTTGGTCTATGTTCTTGTTGTGTATGCATGGTGGTGGTCCAGGTTGCAGTAGTGTCATTATGTGAAAGTTGATGGTGTTTTTGTTGGATGTTGTCATCATGAGTATATGTCGGTTGTATATGCATTTGTTATGCATGTTAGTTGTCTATGTTACTCATACATGCATTTTCATGGTTATGACTTTCATGCATGAGATAATTGCATGCATTTTATGTCATCATGATGTTGTGGGTATGTTATGATGCTAATGTGTTGGCTGAGATAGAGTAGGATGTGCAAATCATCAAGGTGAGGTTGCAGTGCTGGACCTCGGGGTAAGAGCATATCATCATACAGGTTTGTATCTTTGGCATGCAGGTATGTGGTTAATGGTTATTATAAGCATTAGGGATACTTATATTATTTTCATTCTATTATTATTGTGGTTACATGTATGATAAAAGCTAATTGATCAGTGTAGTCATATGCACATGTGCCGGATAGTCATGAATGAAAGTAACCTATTGTTGTATGCATTATGGTCATTGCAGCTAAGTTCTTAATGTTATTATGTTTTGTGCTAATTTTGATTGACCTATGCATATGATTATGGTTATGACAATCAAGTATGAGTTAATATATTGTGATACTATGTCATAATAATCTAGACTGAATGTGCATATGTGATTGTTATGCATGAATGACAATTGTTTATGAGCTTATGATGTGAACATGTTATCTAGTTAGTGTTATGTATATCATTACCTTACTTATGTTTGAGTTGATGTGTTGTGAATTTATATTGTCCTAATCTAGATTGATTGTGCAGACAAGATAACCTCCCTTGAGATACATTAAGGTATGAGTTTTCTTATGTCGTTTTCTTGGCCCTTGAACATTTGATTATGTCATCTTTTCGATGTTTGAGTGTTTGGTGTCTATTATGTCATCTATTTTTTTTTTTGAGTGTTTGATTAGTTGCATGATATGAGTTTGCATGTATAAGATTGCATGGAGGAATGATCTTATTTTGAGATGGTTGCACTAACACATATGTGTTGAGAACAATTGATATGTACTTGAGTGTAAGTGGGTGATATTTGTAGCATTATGTCTTATTACTGTTAGTTGATTATGACATGGTTGTAAGTCTTCATAAAGGTCGATTTCAAATTAATATAAATGATGTTTTGATCCTTGGAACATGTGGCTGACATGTGTAAACAATTGCAGGGAAACGTGCTTGGTATTAGCATGACAAGGTAATAATTCAATTTTTTATATAGCTAACAATTGGGTGATGTGATAGTAGATAATAAGACTAAATTGCAGCAAGGTAAAAGGTAAAAGAAAGGAATTGGGTGAGAATTCCTTTGACTATGTTTGGAAACAACAGTTTCAAATGAATGAGTGCTTTGCATGAATACAAGAAGTCTTCTTAACCCTGATTTCATTTGACATTATTTGGATATGTTTTACATTCACAAACATGTATTTGACAGGTATATTAGCTAGTTTTTAATTACAAATGGATTCGTCAAGGGATTAGAGTCCCTTGAGAGATTGCATGGATGTGTTCAGTTACAAGGCAACGTGCTTGGAACCACAAGATAAGATAACTAGTATATTTTTATATTTGTTTATACACTGACATTTGCGTTTATGATAGTATGATACATGGAATTGCATGGAAAAGAGATTGCCATGAAATATTGGAGAAGGTTGAGGTTAAGCTTTCCTTTGGAAGCATTGGGAACCATGGGGATTGAGTCATGGTGTTTATTTACAGTCTTGTGATTTCAATATTTTATGATTTGTTTGCGCCCGATTTTCAATTTTGTTTATGTTTGGTGCAAATCCTTGCCACTTTCTTTGCGATCCAGTGGATCAAGAAAGTGCTAAAAAATAAAAGTTCTCGAATTGGATCAAAATGAGTGCCAAAGGGTAGATATCATTTCCTTGACTACAACGCAGCTCGTCTCACTCAAATCTGACATTGGATGTTCCCGATATCGTGTTATGTTTGTTTTAGGAAACAACTAAAAAATTGAAATTGAGTTTGCAGGGATGCCCGGTCAATAGTATGTACACTAACTAGGCCATCACTGGGATGGTTGACTGGGTCATCCATCGGCCTATGGGTGGTAGACATGTTGCATATTGTGACTAGTTCAAATTTTATGGTTTTTGATTGGTTCAATGGTTGGTGTGGTGGCCCAATGAGGGAGAGCCACGTAGGCAAATCAGTGGCTACCACATGGCCTCCTCTCTGCCATGCAAAATTTTTTATGGAGGTTGAACAGCCCCCGCGAGAATCGAACACCAGACCTCATACAAGCCAAACAAGACCTCCACCAACTCTACTACTTTGTTGCTTATATCATATTGTGTGGAAGATCTATTTAAAGTTTCATGTTTGCAGGTTCGAAGGTCGGGATCGGGGTTAACCCTAGACCCCAGTCCAACAACTAGGGTTAGGGGTTAACTCGAGCTCTGCAACTTTATATTATGTGTTAAACCAAAGTTTCATACCATATATGAATTAACACTGACGGGCCAAGCATTATACACCATCTGAAACATTGAATTTAAACTTTATCCAAATTTTGAAGCGGAAAATGGTTTGGATGCAATGGTTAATTTCAACAGTTAGGTTGCAAAGGACACATGACGAGTTTGAAATTTTTTGATGCCACATTCCAACCGATGGGTGGATATCATAACCTGCCTTGGGTAGGGTTCCACTAACCCCAAACCATAGTCAATATCAGCTGGTGATAACCCAGGTCAATTCAACCCACAGTCAAACCAGTGGGAAATTGTACAAAAAAATTTGAATCTGACTGTCCAATAGAGCGCCACTTGGCAAAATTTTAACTAGATAAAGGCCGAACGAGTGTGATTTGAGAAAATTCTAAGATTGGAATCCCTACTGGACAATATGATGCTATTTATTCTACTTGTTAATTCTGATACAAGTTATTTATGGTGTTACACAGTAAACATCGAAATAAATACAACTGCAACCTTCACAACATAAAAAAATATTGTGGAAACAAGTAATGAGTAGGAAAGAAATAAACACACATATATACACCGTTTTTTTTGGACAATGTCCCCGGAAAAAACCAATGCGGGAAAATCGGTGCAGCAGTTGAGGGTTTTAAGTATCATGCAATAGTTTTTGAATACGAATCTTTGGATGCCCAAACTCGAAATATGATACAAAGATCAAACTAAACAAAAAGATAGTGAGAAGATCTCACATTGTCACTGGAAAATCCGACATTGATCTAACTGGAGATGAGCTCCCTGTGTTGTCTCTATGTAGTCTCTGCATCACTTTTGTTGGGACTGCGTTGCACCTCCTCCTGATCTCCTTCTCACTGGAAACTTTGAACCTTTAGCCTCCTGGTCTCACACCCCAGCTCTGACACTAGATCTCAACTATTCCCCAACATAATTTCAGACTCCCTCTGAAGCTTCAAACTGCCACAACATAGCTCTGCGCTCCCTTTGTGTGGCACTGCGCTACCTCTCTAGACTTCTCTATGCCTTCTCTACCTTGCACTCTTTGGATCAGGAAAAAATTCCTCCTCCGAAAAACTATCCCTGCCCCTCACTGCAAGAAATCACATTGATCTTCCTTCGACAACTGTTGCTACTCTCTTGAGAAATCGATCTCTTGATCTCTTACTCGATGCATTTTCCAAATGCCCTTCAAGCTCCTTCTTATAATCTCTTTTTTACATATCAACGACCAATATTAAAACATAATCAAAGGCTAAGATTAAATAGGAGTTGATCTATGTCTTTATCTCGAAGATTCACACCTGATCTAATTAATACACTTTAATTAATCACATTTCCTAAGTTTAGACTTAGGAATACATTAAAAATTGATTAATTATTTTAATTAAATCCTCTTAAGGTGGAATTTCCTAAAATTATTTCTAGGTATTGTGGAATGAATGTGTCTTAGCTTCTCTACAAAATCTCAAGGCTAGAGCACATCCGATGCTACAAAAATCAACACTCCCTCTTAGTGATGAATCTGCTCAAGTGTTGCAAACTCCTGAAGCATCACTCTAAATTTTGAACCATCCCAGTTGTGATGTTGATGTATGGCTACTACTGCCCACCAACTACTGTGTAGCTCTCTTTGCGCTGCATCTGTGCTACTGCTGACTCTGCATGTTGTTATCAAATACTACATTTGCACTGCAACTTTGTTGTTGATTGCACTGCAACATCCACAACCCCCTCTCATCTACTATTGCTGCAACTATGAGATATCTATCAACTAAACCAACTATGTTCATATTGATGCATCTTTCTACTGAGTTTTGACTGCTGCTAGCTTATGCGTTGTCGCTGCTGCTGACTTTGCATTGTGCTAACTGCACTGCTGCCAACTCTGCTCTCTGTTGCTCAGTTCCTAACACTACTAACCACTTCATTTGTCGCTCTGGCACCTAACTGCACCATTTTTCACTAGTCTATCCTAATACCACTGATATGGGCTCTTGTAGTAAGGTGATGATCTAAGAGGTGGAATCCTTAAGGATCCTGCCCATCCTGTAGCTCTCTAAGGCTACAAAAACATATCACCCCACCTCTCCCCTAGAGGTATATGGGAAATCATGTCAAACTCCTCCTCCAATATCGAGGACAACTTATCGATATCTGCAGTAGCATCTTTCTTATCCTGCTCCTTCTCCTTGTCCTTATTTGGAATAGGACACTGAGAACTAAAGTGGCCCATCACACCACATCATAAACACTTGATCTTCAAAATATCCTTCTTTCGCCTACGCTACTCCTACTACCCCTTTGATGCAAGGGTTTCATTTTACTCTTCCTTCACATCTTCTTTCTGCCCACCATTATTGCCGCCTTCCAGGTTTCTCTTCACTAAGTCATGCCTCATCTCTTCTTGTTGTCGATCAACCCACATCCTCTCCCACTCTAGAAATTTTTCTCTCCCTAGAATTCTCTAGACAAAAAATTTCCATTCTTCTAAGACATTGTTCAGGGTTAATCTCACAAACTCCGTAGGTTGAGGCGCTAACCCTAAAGCTTCCAGCTTATCTCAGACATCCGAAAGCCTCATAAGGAAGGGGTCTATGTGCTCCCCCTTCTACATCCTTATGCATCTCACCCTTTCCTCCAAGTACATCTTCTGCTGCTCGGAAGACCCCTGATATAATGTGGGCAATGCATCCCACATCTCTTTGGATGTGTCTTTTATTGTTATGTGAGATACGATGTGATATCTCACTCCATCTAGGATCATCCACTTAGCCTTCGCCATCTTATTCTTATAGGCCTTAAGTTGATCTGCATATGTGGGCTCAGCTACCACATTAGTGATATAAGTTTTGAGATCATGCTCGTCTAGAATAAAGGAAGCTCTTGCCTTCCAGATAACATAGTTGGACGTACCCTCCAACTGATATTGATCTCGCAACCTAGTTGATGCCATCTGGCCAATAAAATTTTGAACTGCCTCCTCTTTCATTTGCGCAACTACTTACTGGATCTACGCACTCCCTGCTAGAGTAAGTAGATCTTCTCTCGACTACTATTTCTCTGCAGTGAGAAATCAAATTCCTTGGCTTGGAACTCTCTGAGGAAGAAATTCCCTCAGTATGTTCCCTTCTTTCCTCTTCTGACTCTTTTCTGTCCCAAAAAAGTGCTGCAGAAAACTACGTCCCAGTTGAAGATCTGATCAACGTCGAATCTGCTGCGCTTCTACGTTTGCCTCTGACAATATCTCAATCCGAAAAATTTACTCTCTGTCGACTCACTCAGAGAAGTAATTTTATACGAAAATTAACCTTCTTGGAAAATGGACTGCGCAACCCCTTTGGGGTTCAATTTGCTTCTTACAAAATCCTTCGAACTCTTATTTCTACTCAACGTTGGGCTCTCCCTGCTATGCTCTGCTTCTTCACCTGCACTCTGGTACCATGTGAAAATTCCAATATTTGAATCCCTACTGTAGCAATATGATGTTATTTCTTCTACTTGTTAATTCTAATACAAGTTATTTATGGTATTACACAGTAAACATCGAAATAAATACAATTGCAACCTTCACAACATAAAAAATATTGTGGAAACAAGTATTGAGTAGGAAAGAAATAAACACACACATATACACCATTTTTTTTTGAGAATGTCCCTGGAAAAACCCAATGCAGGAAAATTGATGCAGCAATTGAGGGTTTTAATTATTATGCAGTAGTTTCTAAATACAAGTCTTTGGATGCCCAAACTGGCAATCTGATAGAGAGATAAAACTGGAAAAAAATATAGTGAGAAGATCTCACACCATCAGTGGAAAATCCAACACTGATTTAACTGGAGCTGAGCTCCCTGCGTTGTCTCTTTGCAGTCTCTACGTCTGCACACACAGTCACTGTTGTTGGGACTGCGCTGCACCTCCTCCTAATCTCCTGCTCACTGGAAACTTTGACCCTCTAGCCTCCTGGTCTCACACCCCAGCTCTGGCACTAGATCCCTACTGTTCCCTAATAGAATTTTAGACTCCCTCTGAAGCTCTACGATGCCATATCGTAGCTCTGCGCTGCCTCTTTGGACTTCTCTCTACCTTCTCTACCTTGCACTCTTTGAATCAGGAAAAACTTCCTCCTCCATCAAACTATCCCTGTGCCTCACTGCAAGAAATCACTTCGATCTTCCTTCGGCAACTGCTGCACTGCTCTCTTGATCTCTTACTCGATGTATTTTACAAATTCCCATCAAGCTCCCTTTTATAATCTCTAGTTGTTATATCAATGACCAAGACTAAAACATAATCAAAGGTTAAGATTGACTAGGAGTTGATATGTGTTTTTATCTAGAAGATTCAGACCTAATCTAATTATTACACTTTAATTAATCACATTTCCCGAGTCTAATAAAAAAATGATTAATTATTTTAATTGAATCCTTTCCAGGTGGAATTTCCCAAAGCACTTTATGGGTATTGTGGAATGCATGTGTCTTAGCCTCTCTGCAAAATCTCAAGGCTAGAGCACATCTGATGCTACAAAAATCAACACGATTAATGGTTTGACAAATTACACGCGGTGCGGTGGGAATCTCATCGGCACAGGGTGAATTTGTCGCTCCACATGGCTGTGAAAGACAGAAATTGTAGAACATATTGAAGGGAAGTGTAAATTGTAGGACAGTTAGCAGAAAACTTTTTTTTGAGCATAACTCAGTCATTTTTTGACCTTTTTGAGTGCAAAAAGAGCCCAAATATGGTTTTTGTTGTTGTTATGGAGCCATTGGAGACATTATTTTAGAATTATGAGAATTGTAACTTGATGTAAATGTTGGGTGTGTGTTATATTCTTTCCACAACTAGCTCGGGGGGTTTGTAGGGGGCCGGTAGCCCCCTACACAAGGTTCGGGGTAGCATCTCGAAAAAAATAAATTGGACCCTATAGTAGGAGGGCAGACCTGCCTATGGTTTTGTGCATGGGTTTGCACATGGTTTTGGGCATGAAGTTTTTCAGCCCATGGTATTTTGTAGATTCGGTAAAGGGAACTACAATTATGTTCTAATCCAGGGTTAATGGATTGGGGTTTATGAATGCTTCGGCATGTATATATATGTGTTGTAACATTGAAAGGAGTATAATGAAAAATCAAGATGGTAGTCCCGGTTTTGGGATCCAAGGGAAAATATATGTGTATATTTGTTTTATGTTTTATGTTATCGTTATTGTTTTTTTTTTTAAGAGTTTGTTTACGGATAATTTATGTACAGGGTTAAAACCTACATTAAACACATATTTTTGAGCATAATGGAAGAGGCCCAAAATTTGAAGCTGGACCAAGAGATGTAACACGGGAGTGGTGGAATCCTTCATCATTTGTTGTAGTATATACTGTTTTTTTATTTATTTATTTATTATTTATTTTTATTTTTCGCACAAATTCGGTTGTATTGTATTATTTGAAAAGAAGGAGGAGAAGAAATCCTCATTACAAAATTTCCTCGATCTTGATACAGAGTGGTTTTGTATGCTGGGGAAGCATTACATCATGAGTGCTACTAGAGCTACTACTTTTTTCCCTCCTCTTTGAAGTAGAGATTGTTACATTTATGCGATATTGTCGAAAAAACTGTTCTAAGAGAAAAATACATTTAAATTTCATTTTAAAACTAGATTTACTACTTTAATTCTAGACATAAGCATAGAGGATCTGATGATGTGAGGGATCATTTGTTCACAGTGTTCTCACTGTCTCTTTATCTGCTTCCTTGATCCTAAGAGGTGGAGCCTTGTTCAAATTTTTTGTTGAGAGCTTCCCTTATGAATTTGAGAGACTCTTCCTGATGATTGCATCGATTCTTGACTGTCATTACATCTTTGTTGCAGGTGTCCCATTGAGAGCGAAGGACGGTCATCTCTGCTTTAGTTCGGGCCTTGTCTTGTGGAATTTGGCTTCTCAAGTTTTCTATCACCACTCTGTGGAATGCACATGGATGCTGTCTGTTAGAGTCGGTCCTTACAGCCCTCCGTCAGAGATCATTTCGCTTTTTGCATATCATTTTTAGGTGTCTCGCTCAATTCACTTCATTGCATTTCGCTAGGGGCATGCCATTGACTGACGAGAGGGTTTGGTCATCTTGTATTCCCTCATGCTTGTACCTGCTGGGCTAATTAAAACTCCTTAAAAATCATCGAAGTTCAGGTCACATCATTCATGGTCATAAATGATTATTTTCGTCAACAAGAGTCTTTTAGTTTTAGAGTCTAGGGTTCAGTCTTTTGATGTATTTAATAAATGCCCGCAGGCCATGAGGATGGTTTCGAAAAGGTTCTTAATTCAAATTTTCATCATCAAACACATTTGAGGACATTTCTAGTTCAAAACTCTGTTTTGAACAAGAAACTGTCAAATTTATTTTTTGTAACAATCATGTATTTTATCTACCATAAAAAATTTCAATGCAGCCTCTGGTCTTTGCCGAAGTCCAAACGCCAAAATCCCTGCGAAAATCAACAAATTTCATCAGTCCAAACTCAGAAAATCAGTGCAAAAAGCCAAAAGACAGAAGTTCAGTGAAATGACAAAGTGCCAAATGAGAAACATTACAAAGTGGGTTGTGGAGGAAGAAAAAATTAAATCCAACTCTTGCAAGACATTTATCCAAGTTATATAAACCATTTGAGTTAAGTTACATTTTCAAATTCTCACAGCAAAGTCGAAGTTGGAGGTTGTAGACAAATTTCATTGTTGAAGGGTCGGAATTGTGCTGACAGTCAGCGCGCGGTGCATACAAAGGAGCGTGCGGCGCACTGGGCAACTTTGTGCAGTTCATTTTTACACGCGCGCGGCGCACCCAAGGCACGCGGCGCGTTGGGCATGCGCGCGTCGCATAGAGCCCTAAGGCCGGAAAATTACCCTTCTTCACCAAAATTTGTTTTAAATCGGCTCTTTCACCTCCAAGTGAGTGTGTTAAAGCCTGCTCAATGATTTTTGGATATGCTGTGGTGGTTTAAAGGCAGAGAAAACAAATTTTTGAAAGGTGCAAAACTTAACCCTATGTCCACTTCGAAATCTGCTCCATAGGGTTTGAGGAGTGATGATTGTCATTTGAAATTGGTGTCAAAACTTGCGTTTGCCAAAACACTCTTATGCCATTGTTATGTATGCTTTATCACTGCTATCATTATATCATTTTCCTCACTGCTGTGATCACTGTTATTATACCACAGTCCCATTGTTATACCATTGTTTCACATCCTTCATTCCCTTTTGCTCCCATGTGGTAAAACTCTAAATTTATCACTTGTTATCCCTTCCCTCCATTGAAAAATTTTTAATTTCCACAACATTCAAGGATTATGCCTTATATTTCACTTACATTTTGTCATTTCACCTATTCCTATTCCCAAAAATACTCTCCTCACTATCACTATTTTCCTATATCATTTGTAAATTGTCCATATTCCTAAATCCCTCAAACAGTGTCTGTCCTCACACTTGACAGTACTTTCCTCATTGTGGTTTTCCTATAGCACATTGATACATATGTGACACATTGGGAATTAGAGCATACACTGAACTCTTGTTTTCATCATTACCATATCAGCATATATTTGTCATACTTTTAGCACCATGTCAGAGACAGATTCACCTTATGAGCAGGGGTATGAGCAGGACAGTGATTCATCTACAGAGGTTAATGTGCCAAGGAGGTCTCACAAAAGTGGCAAAAGTGGCAGGCATGTCAGGGAGGAGCCCACTTCTTTGACCCAATTGCAGGCTTGCCCGCTTGCAATGGATTGTTTTCAGCGTCAGTCATGTTTCCATTATTGTGAGATGATTTCCCAAACTCAACATCATCATGAGTTAGCTCGCCTATTTGTCTTACACTTGCATAATGGCCGTGTGAATCTTGCTGGAGTAAACTTCATTTTGTCACCAGAGACCATTGCTCAGGCCACCGGGATACCAAACGTAGGAGAGGAATGGAACAAACAACAGCAGCTAGAGAAATCCTATTATGAGCCCTATATCAGACCTGGATATATGAGGCAGCTGAGCAGGGTATTTCCATTTTTATTTCTGAAGGATGAGTATGCACCACTGATGAGATTGATCATTCGATATTTCAGTTGTGAGGGCAGATTCTCGCGCCTCTATGCGTACCATATCCGTTTGTTGATGCATTTCACGAGGGTACGTATGATGAGCATTCCATACTTCATGTACCGTAACATAGAGCGGATGACATTTCTTGTACAGAAGAAGACCCCAGCACAGTAGCATAACAGCATATATCATTACGCGCTGATCAAAATCATGGTGGTACATCATCTCGCACAACAGGGCATCGCATGGGATGAGTTCATCTCTCGTGACTTCTTTGCAGCGCCACAGCCGCCTCCCGAGGTAGTTCATGATGAGGGAGAGCCTTAACACCAGTTTGATATTCCTGAGACCGAGCATATCAGTGCTCCAGTGTATGTGACATATCAGCGAGGCCACAGAGCCTTATTTTCAGCTACACGACGAGTACTATCTCCACCCGGGGTGGAAGGGGTCTCATTGACTTCATCAGCAGCGCGAGTACTATCTCCACCCGGGGTGGAAGGGGTCTCACCTTCAACATCAGCACAGGTGCAGGTTCAGGATAGAGGCAAGAGGCCTATGCAGGATGAGGGCCTTTCAGGAGGCCAAGATATTGAGTTTACATTGATTGATGTTGATGTGAGCTCTCCCAGCTCGAAGCTGAGGGAGGTCATCCAAGAGAAGAAAGCTGAGATTGGTACTTTGACAGAGAATTTGCAGAGAGCACAGTGGGTGATAAAGTACCTGGAGCAGCGGAACAAACAGCTGGAGGAACAGCACACACTTGTAGAGCTGCGGCGAATCCGTGAGGATCGACAATTGGCCCGGAAGAGACCTGGTGACATGACACCAATTGAGCGAGAGACCGAACTCATGCATGTTAAAATTCATCTGGAGAAGTTGTTGGCAAAGGAAAATAGAGACAAAGACATGCTTCGTCATATGAAAGGTCATTATTGGGCCCGCATGCACGTTTGCAAAGCAAAAATGAAGATCTTGAAGAGAAGGTTGAGCAGAGCACTGAAACGGCGAAAGAGGCCTGATCCACTCTGGATTTTGGCTGAGGCTTCGTTGGCAGAGCATGAGGCATGATAGGGGATATTCACTCCAAATTTCAGTAAATTTGGAGAATTTTTTGTCATTTTTGAAAATTTTGGTCACAAAACAGGTTTTTCCGCCCAACGCTTAGCGCGTCCCGACGCGCGCTTATGATTGGGACGCTTTCTGGAGGAAAAATTTGTATTTTTGGATTTTTCATGGTAATTTATGCATGCTCAGAAATGGCCGAAGCATTTCATCAAGTTCGGGAT
Source organism: Pinus albicaulis (assembly GCA_034641835.2). Lineage (NCBI taxonomy): Eukaryota > Viridiplantae > Streptophyta > Pinopsida > Pinales > Pinaceae > Pinus > Pinus albicaulis. Next base: position 99,465,510 of record CM076584.1, read on the forward strand.
GATCAAAAGGGCCAAAAACACCATGAAAACCACCTTTCTGCCACCTTTTGCACCAGCAGGAAGTACTTCTGGGAGAATGAAGTTTTGGAAAGGAAAATGAGCTCCAAATTGAAAAATTCCACTTGGGTTGGATAGCCAACATCCATGGATTTCCAACGAGCTATCATGAGCTCAATTTGGACTCTGGGAAGTGCCCCAAAAATAGGCTGAAAGTAGCGCGACGCATAGAGCTTTGGAGCACGGCGCATAGAGGTTTTTGGCATGTTTTTCACCTTCCAGCTCAGAAATTCGGCCAGTTTGGACTAGCTTCACCTCTTGATGTAATTTGATGTACATGATGTAACTTGGGCACTTATTTACTTGTTCTAGATGATTCATTCACAAAAAAGTGAAAATCAAGTGAATGGATCAGTTTCCTAGCTTACAGAGGCAAGTTGTTTGGCTGCCTAGATTTTAGCTCCTTGTTTAGAATTGGTTGAAACTGCTCCTAGAAGCATGATCTCGACCCCTAGAGGCATGGGAAGGGGTTATACTTGTCTATTTATTGTATTTTCTGAGACACTTTCAGGGTTGGACTCTTGGGAAAAGTTTGGCACACTATTGTACATATTTTCTGCATTTTGGCTAAGGAAATATCAGAGGTTTTGCATCACCTGTTGGGATTCTTGTGGCTTTCAGTTTTGATGGTGTGTTCTCTTAGTTATATGTAAGTTCTTTAATGTTTAATGTATGCCATTCCCTCCTTTTTCTTCTGAAACTAAATGAATGAGTAAATGAGGTAGAATCCATTGATTCCAGTGCTCTGCCTTTGAATTTGTTTAGTTTTATATGTTTTCGCCAGTTTGGAGAGGATCCCTGTTCTCCCTTTCCCTCTTCAGCTCCTTGTCATTCTGATCCATCCATACACATAATCAAAAAGCATCAAGACTACTGCCTACCTTGCCCCAACTCGAATTCTGCAAAGATCTGGCCTCATCCCTGAGCCCAAAATTGTTTTTCCCATTTTTCCAACGAAAACCCAAAAATTTAAAACAAACCTTCCTATCTATTTACTAGCCTAAAATCAATATTCATTATAAGTCATCTCAGCCCCTTTGAAGACCTTTTGCCGAGATAGACCCGGAGAGAGCCCTCTCCTGTCCTCGTAGGGCTAGCTACGAGGCTGAGCGTGGTTTGATGTTGCCTTGAGTTTTACCTTATTTCAGCCTAAGGTAGATTCGAGCGCTAACATAGTGGCGACCATAATGGGGATAAAATCTCAATGGTTTGCTTGTTGTTGTGTTCATTTCATGAGTTATAGACGGAGTCTGAAGTCACGCCAGGTAGCTTTCGAAACGCTTTTGCTATGCTTAAGCGGAAGTAGATAAACGCTGCTTCAGTCGATCTCCGGTTTAGCTTGTGAATGCAACACTTGATTTGAAAATTACCCCAGTACACTTGTTCATTCTAGACTTTTGGATGATTGAGTCTAGAAGTCGATAGGCTGAAAATAATCGGTTGTGTCCTTTTGTTTTTTTTGAATAGATCAATACACTGGCTTCAAAAAGGCATACTAGATCAAATCCTGATCCAAATCCACCTCCAGTATATGAAAACCCCAACCTAATCCCAAGAATTTTCCGTCGAGAAGCTCCCATCATTCCTTTGGTCAAATCTCACTCATACCCCACTGTTTTTTAATACATTGAAGATATTGAGTTTAACGATCAGTTCGAGTTATCATTGTTTGAAACCAAGTCCGAAAGTGCTACTGGTTCTACCATCATCAATCTTGAGTTCATCAAGTATCTAGAAGTTGAACAAGAAAATAGATCTATCGATAATTATATTCTGAATCTTCAAAACTCCATTGTGGCAACCAACATCCCTGAATTCATTGAATCTGCATCCGAAAATCTTGGTCCATCTGAAATTGCATCCGGTTCACAGATTCCCACTGAACCTCCCTTTATCCCTACCATTCCCGTACAGCCTGAGATCTATGATCAACAATCAACAGTAGTTCCTCCTCCATCTCCACCGCATACACCTCGTTCATCTACTGCTCCCATTCCACCTGTTTCTCCAAGACAGATTATAAATCCGCCAAGAGCCATGGCTGCTAGATTCGCACCTCTTATTTTACCTGCAAATTTGGATCCTATGCCCGCTGATTATCAGAGTAAGATTCCAATATTTGATGGCACTCCGCAGAGTGTGTCCGCCCAGCAGCATATTGTTAGAATGACAGATTTCTTGGACCTGCATTAAATAGATGAAGAGAATGTGTCCATGAGATTGTTTGCCCAGACTTTTGGAGGTGAAGTTCGTAAATGGTTCAGAGCTTTACAGCCCGGAAGTATCAAGACATTATAAGAGCTTCAGACATAATTCCTAGATTGGTGGGAGATGAAGAAAGATCCACTGCAAATTACTTTTGAGTATACTAGCATCAAGCGTAATCCTGGTGAGTCCGTTCAAGATTATATTATCAGATTCAATACAGTGTATAATGCAATTCCAGATGACTTAAGACCGTCTAGAAAGTCAGCTCTCCTTAAATTCCCGGATGGTTTCGATCCGAAGATGGCTTATTCATTACGAGATAGAGATCCGCCTACCTTGGAAGATATGCAGAAGATTTCTGTTAGTGTTGAGGCGAATCTGAATGATAAGAGAGCCAGGTTGAAAGCAGAGAAGAGAGTGACCATAAAAGAAGAAGCTTCCACATCTGCATCAAAACAACACTTGCTTCGCGAAATGGAAAAAATGTTCAAAATAATGACGCTTGATAAGCCAGAAACGCAGATTCGAAATCCCAACTACCGTGGCCAGCAGCAACCACAGTTCAGAATTAAGCAGCGTGAACAGAGAGAACAAGAGCCGGTAGCCCAGCAGCAAGTTAAAACACCTCTTCTGTAGAATTTTGTGAGTCAAGATTCAGACGATGACGATGATGTAGTAGGGGAGAAAAACCACTTCTTTACTCCCGATGATCTGCCCATTTACATCACTGAAGATGAAGAGTATGCAGAAAGTTCAGCTGCATAGAAAGATGAGGATTTTATTTTAGCAAACGATGCAGCTCTAGAGGAAGAATCAGATGAATACCAAAGAGGGTATATGAATGCTTTGTCTGCTCAACAGAAGCAATACTCATTGAGAAACAGAGATGTGCCCATAAACCCAATTCAGAAGAGAAAAGAGGCTTCAGCACCAAAGATGGATTCACCTATACCACAGAAGAAAGGAAAAGAGACGATTGATCCCGCAGCTAACAAATCATCATCAGCAGAAAAGACAAATCAGCCAAGCATAATGAAGGATAAGGCTGAAAGGAAAGAAGTTCCAGTCAAAGAGGTTGAAAAGGTTTCAGATTTTAGTTTGGAGAATGAAATTTCTAAATTGAAGGTATCTATTCCTTTGACAGAAATTATGAAGAACAACAGTTATAGAGGTCAAGTCTCTAAAATTCTGAATTTTGATCCAATGTTTGACACGGTGAATATTGAAGATGATTAGCCTTAATTGATATTTGGGCCTGCTTTAGATGGTGAGTCCCCTGACAGTGATGTTCCTCCCTTTTATATCAGTTTGAGGTTGCATGAATATGTATTGCATAATGCCATGTTCGATTCCGGTGCTTCGCACAATCTTATGCCAAAAGCAATCATGGAAAAGTTGGGTTTAGACATTACAAGGAAGTACCATGATTTGTACTCATTTGATTCCAGTCGAGTGAGATGTATCGGACTCATCAAAGATTTGGTTGTAAGTTTAGATCAGATTCCTGCGAAGAATGTCTTGATGGACGTGGTTGTGACGGACATTCCTCCTCGATTTGGGATGCTCCTTTCTAGATCTTGGGGAGCAAAGTTGAAAGGTACACCACAGTTAGATTTCTCCTATGCAACAATTCCTGTCTTTGGCCAAATGAGAAAGTTATATCGAGAGCAGAAGATGAAATACATGATAACAAGCAAGGAGAAACCAATCAATCATCCTGTAAATTATGTACATACCGATTTAGAGTCTTTTGTTTTGTTTGCTGATAGTTTTAATGATATAGATAGTCAGTTAGTTCAAGCAGAGGATATACCAGATATTACCGAGAATTTTAGAGAAGTTTTGCAGAAAGAAAGACGAGAAAAGCAAGCTACTGTTGAGCAATCAGCTAAAGAAGATGGGCAACAAACAGAAAAAACAGAGTTGGCGCAATTTCAGCACTTAGAGGATGATGAAGATGGTCTTTGGACCATGGATTTCGATGGTGCAGTGGGTAGTGATGGTGCTGGAATTGGTGTTTGGATACACAGTCCATTTTCCGCTCCGAATAAGGTCTTGAGCAATGTGCGAGTATGTTCCTACAAACTAGCATTTGATTGTTCTAACAATGAGGCTGAGTATGAGGCTCTGATTGCTGGCCTAAATATTCTAAGAAAGTTGAAAGCAAAAATAATTGCAGTCTATGGTGATTCCGAGTTGGTGATAAAACAGGTAAAGGGTGAGTTTCAAGCCAAGCATCCTCGCATGAGGGCTTACCGTAATGCAGTTTTAGACATTTTGAAGTTATTTTCAGATTATACCTTGACGTGTGTGCCTCATATCCAAAATGGTGTTGCTGATGGACTTGCTAAAGCAGCAAGCAATTTAAAAATCCCAATGAATTCCAGCAATAAGTTCGAGATCCATGTGAAGCACCGCCCTACCGTCCCGGATAATCAGAGATGTTGGCAAGTTTTTCAGGACGATGAGGAGATTAGTGATTTTCTGCAAAACAAGGGTAAGTTTAAAGATACCTCCATATATACATAACATGATGATGGTAATGATGATATGCAGATAAATCAAATGGAAGTGTTGCAACTTAAAGATAACATCATTCCTAAAGGATTGATTCCTTTAGAGGAACTCTTTGATCAAGATGATGTAGCCCGCAAACCGACATTGAGGCCGACTGAAAAAGGTGTTGAAGAAGTAAATATTGGGACAGCTGAAAATCCCAAGATGGTAAAGTTATCCAAGTCATTGTCACCGGAGGTAAGAGCTGAATATGTGAGATTGTTGTATTCATTTGTTGATGCTTTCGCGTGGGATTACTCAGATTTAAAAATGTATGACACTAATATCATTCAGCATACTATCCCTATTAAACTAAATCAGAAGCCTTTCCGTCAGAAGTTGAGGAGAATCAATCCGAAGCTGCTACCATCGATTGAGAAGGAGGTAAAAAGGTTGTATAAGTCAAGAATCATTGTACCTATCATATTTTCTGATTGGATTTCCAATTTGGTGCATGTGAGGAAAAAGACAGGTGAGATCTGTTTGTGTATTGATTTCAGAAATTTGAATAAGGTGTCACTAAAGGACAATTATCCGCTGCCAAAAATGGACCATATATTGCAGCGAGTAGTTGGAGCATCAAGGATGTCACTACTCGACGACTATTCAGGATATAATCAAATTTTAGTGCATGAGGACGATCGTGACAAAACCGCGTTCACCACTCCATGGGGAACGTTTCATTATGCCAAGATGCCGTTTGGTTTGAAAAATGCAGGTGCCACTTTTCAGCGTGCAATGGACATGGCTTTTGCCAATGAGAAAGATGTATTTTTGGTTGTTTACCTTGATGATTTGACGGTGTTTTCAAATTCTGATGAAGAACATTTATATCACTTGAAAGTTGTTTTTCAGAAGTGCAGAAAATATGGCATTTCGCTGAATCCGAAAAAGAGCTTGTTTGCCATGGATGAAGGCAAACTTATTGGCCACATCATATCGAAAGACAACATTCGTGTTGACCCTGCACGTGTTGAAGCAATCCAGCAAATTGAACAGCCCCGGAACAAGAAAGAAATACAGTCATTTAATGGTAAAATGAGTTTTCTGCGTCGTTTCATTCCAAATCTTGCTGAGAATCTTAGAGAGATCACAAACATGCTGAAAAAGGATAGTCAGGTGAAGTGGACAGAAGAAGCGGTGAAATCATTCAATTTGGTAAAGTTAGCTCTTTCTTCAGCTCCCATTTTAATCAGCCCGGATTACACACAGGACTTCATTTTGTTTTCGTTTGCTTCTGAGCACACTTTGGCAGCTGTTTTAATGCAGAAAAGAGATGGAGTTGAGAAGCCCATTGCCTTTTTTAGTCGAATTATAAGGGACAGAGCTTTGAAATATAACATTATTGAGAAACAAGCACTTTCTCTTGTGAAGGCCTTGAAATATTTTCGTGTGTATATACTGCATTCCCACATTATAGTTTACGTTCCTAACGCAGCTGTCAAAGATGTTTTGGTACAAGCAGATCCGGAAGGAAGACGGGGTAAGTGGATCGCTGCGTTGTTAGAATATGATGTGGAGATCAAACCGACCAAGCTGATCAAAGGACAAGGACTAGCCAAGCTCATGGCTGAAACAAATCTGCATGCTTTAGACATAAATTTGATCGCTGCTATGTCTGATGAGGATGAGGAAAGTACATCATTTCAGGTATCTGATATCTTTGTTTCTTCCCCTTGGTATGCTGACATTTTATATGTACTTTAGAATTTGTCTCCACCACCCAGGATGCCTAGAAATACGAGTAGAACCTTGAAGTTGAGGGCTGCAAAGTTTTGTATATTGAATTCTGCATTATATTGGAAAGACCCTGGTGGAATGTTATTGAATTGTTTGGTAGAGGAAGAAGCCAAAAGAGTTTTGGAGGACTTTCATAGAGGAGACTGCGGGGGCCATCTATTTTGGAAAACCACAGAGAATAAGATTCTGAGAGCGGGATACTATTGGCCTACTTTATTTTCTGATGTATATAAGGCTGTTAAGAGTTGTCACGAATGTCAAATTTTCGAAGGGAAGCAGAAATTACAGCCTTTGCCTCTTAAACCAATTGAAGTAAGTGCACCATTTCAGCAGTGGGGGTTGGATTTCATTGGGGAAATCCATCCGGCATCTTCAGGACAGCATAGATGGATATTGACAGCAACGGATTACTTCACGAAGTGGATCGAGGCAATTCCCACCCGACAAGCTACGGATGCGGTAATTATTTCTTTTCTTGAGAATAACATTCTGTCACGTTTTGGTTGTCCTAGTAAGATAATCACAGATAATGCAGCGGCCTTCGAGTCAAAAAGGATGGTTGAATTTTGCAATAAGTATAATATCAGCTTGGGACATTCGACTGCCTACCATTCGCAAGGAAATGGCTTGGCAGAATCTTCAAATAAGTCTTTGGTAAATATCATTAAGAAATTGCTGGAAATCAATAAGAAAGGCTGGCACAAGAAATTAGTGAATGCACTTTGGGTTGATAGGGTAAGTCAGAAAAAATCCATCGGTATGTCTCCCTTTGAGTTGGTCTATGGAGTAGACATAGTGTTTCCCACTTCTCTTTCTTTCCCGATAGTCAAATTGCTTCAGGAAGCTGGTAGTGAGGAAGATCCCATGCAGCGAAGGATAAATCAGATGATTCATTTACAACAGACACGGGAGGAGGTCTTTCAAAATACATTCAAGTTGCAGGAGCACATTAAGAAGATTTATGACAGGAAGGCGAAAGCAGATAAGTTTCAGTTGGATGAGGCGGTCCTGAAGTGGGATGCTCGGAATGAGGAAAAAGGCAAGCACGTCAAATTTGAAAACCTTTGGAAGGGTCCTTTTAAGATTGCAGCGTATCATGGTCAGAATGCCTTTCTTCTCAAGGAAATGAACGGGGATGATTGTCCTGGAGGGCCGATCAATGGTCGGCTGCTCAAGCGATACCATTTATGAGTATTTTCTGCTGATTTCATTGTCATTGTATATATTGTTCTATTGTTGTTTCATCGCAAGTGTGTACTAATCTCTTTTCTTCGGTTTGGGGCCCGAAGCGAAGGCTATAATTCTGAAGAAGGAGCTTAGTTGGTTTGAAGTTTGTCAAGTTAGCTTTATCAGTCATTTCAGTTTTAAAGTTGAGTCGTTTTTAGTCAGGTTTCAGTCTAGTTTTCAGTCAATATATGTGTCCAAGGTCTTGTGTTATCTGTTGAAATAATGACTCCATCGCCCAATGGATGAAGGCACTGTCTAACTCTTCCAGAGATCTGCCGTTCTTGGCATCTCCTTGGAGCCACCATCCCCATTGGAGCCAATGTTAGAGTCGGTCCTTACAGCCCTCCGTCAGAGATCATTTCGCTTTTTGCATATCATTTTTAGGTGTCTCGCTCACTTCACTTCATTGCATTTCGCTAGGGGCATGCCATTGACTGACGAGAGGGTTTGGTCGTCTTGTATTCCCTCATGCTTGTACCTGCTGGGCTAATTAAAACTCCTTAAAAATCATCGAAGTTCAGGTCACGTCATTCATGGTCATAAATGATTATTTTCATCAACAAGAGTCTTTTAGTTTTAGAGTCTAGGGTTCAGTCTTTTGATGTATTTAATAAATGCCCGCAGGCCATGAGGATGGTTTCGAAAAGGTTCTTAATTCAAATTTTCATAATCAAACACATTTGAGGACATTTCTAGTTCAAAACTCTGTTTTGAACAAGAAATTGTCAAATTTATTTTTTGTAACAATCATGTATTTTATCTACCATAAAAAATTTCAATGCAGCCTCTGGTCTTTGCCGAAGTCCAAACGCCAAAATCCCTGCGAAAATCAACAAATTTAATCAGCCCAAACTCAGAAAATCAGTGAAAAAAGACAAAAGACAGAAGTTCAGTGAAATGACAAAGTGCCAAATGAGAAACATTACAAAGTGGGTTGTGGAGGAAGAAAAAATTAAACCCAACTCTTGCAAGACATTTCTCCAAGTTATATAAACCATTTGAGTTAAGTTACATTTTCAAATTCTCACAGCAAAGTTGAAGTTGGAGGTTGTAGACAAATTTCATTTTTGAAGGGCCGGAATTGTGCTGACAGTCAGCGCGCGGTGCATACAAAGGAGCGCGCGGCGCACTGGGCAACTTTGTGCAGTTCATTTTTACACGCGCACGGTGCACCCAAGGCACGCGGCGCGTTGGGCATGCGCGCGGCGCATAGAGCCCTAAGGCTGGAAAATTACCCTTCTTCACCAAAATTCGTTTCAAATCAGCTCTTTCACTTCCAACTAAGTGTGTTAAAGCCTGCTCAATGATTTTTGGATATGCTGTGGTGGTTTAAAGGCGGAGAAAACAAATGTTTGAAAGGTGCAAAACTTAACCCTATGTCCACTTCGAAATCTGCTCCATAGGGTTTGAGGAGTGATGATTGTCATTTGAAATTGGTGTCAAAACTTGCGTTTGCCACAACACTCTTATGCCATTGTTATGTATGCTTTATCACTGCTATCATTATATCATTTTCCTCACTGCTGTGATCACTGTTATTATACCACAGTCCCATTGTTATACCATTGTTTCACATCCTTAATTCCCTTTTGTTCCCATGTGGTAAAACTCTAAATTTATCACTTGTTATCCTTTCCCTCCATTGACAAATTTTTAATTGCCACAACATTCAAGGATTATGCCTTAGATTTCACTTACATTTTTTCATTTCACCTATTCCTATTCCCAAAAATAACCCCCTCACTATCACTGTTTTCCTATATCACTTGTAAATTGTCCATATTCCTAAATCCCTCAAACAGTGGTTGTCCTCACACTTGACAGTACTTTCCTCATTGTGGTTTACCTATAGCACCTTGATACATATGTGACACATTGGGAATTAGTGCATATACTGAACTCTTGTTTTCACCATACCTATATCAGCATATATTTGTCAAACATCTTGATTTCAGCATCATGTCAGAGACGGATTCAGTTTATGAGCAGGGGTATGATAGCGATTCCAAAACAGAGGTTAATGTGCCCAGGAGGTCTCACAAAAGTGGCAAAAGTGGCAGGCATGTCAGGGAGGAACCTACTTCTTTGGTTCAATTGCAGGCTTGCCCGCTTGCAATGGAGTGTTTTCAGCATCAGTCATGTTTCCATTATTGTGAGATGATTTCCCAAACTCAGCATCATCATGAGTTAGCTCGCCTATTTGTTTTACATTTGCATGATGGCCGTGTAAACCTTGTTGGCGTAAACTTCATTTTGTCACCAAAGACCATTTCTCAGGCCACCGGGATACCAAACATAGGAGAGGAATGGAACAAAGGACAAAAACTAGAGAAATCCTATTATGAGCCATATATCAGACCTGGATATATGAGGCAGCTGAGCAGGGTATTTCCATTTCGATTTCTGAAGGATGAGTATGCACCATTGATGAGACTGATCATTCGATATTTCAGTTGCGAGGGCAGATTCTCGCGCCTCTATGCGTACCATATCCGTTCGTTGATGCATTTCACGAGGGTACGTATGATGAGCATTCCATACTTCATGTACCGTAACATAGAGCAGATGACATTTCTTGTACAGAAGAAGACCCCAACATAGCATCATAACAGCATATATCATTACGCGTTGATCAAAATCATGGTGGTACATCAGCTCACACAGCAAGGCATCGCATGGGATGAGTTCATCTCCCGTGACTTCTTTGCAGCGCCACAGCCGCCTCCCGAGGTAGTTCATGATGAGGGAGAGATGTCACACTAGTTTGATATTCCTGAGACTGAGCATATCAGTGCTCTAGTGTATGTGACATATCAGCGAGGCCACAGAGCCTTATTTGCAGCTACACGACGAGTACTATCTCCACCCGGGGTGGAAGGGGTCTCGTTGACTTCATCAGCAGCACGAGTACTATCTCCACATGGGGTGGAAGGGGTCTCGCCTTCGACATCAGCACAGGTACAGGTTCAGGACAGAGGCAAGAGGCCTATGCACGATGAGGGCCCTTTAGGAGGCCGAGACACTGATTTTATACTCATCGATGTTGATGCGAGCTCTCCTAGCTCGAAACTGAGGGAGGTCATCCAGGAGCAGAGAGCTGAGATTGGTACTTTGACAGAGAATTTGCAGAGAGAACATTGGGTGATAAAGTACCTGGAGCAGCGGAACAAATAACTGGAGGATCAACACACACTTGTAGAGCTGCGGCGAATCCGTGAAGATCGACAATTGGCCCGGAAGAGACCTGGTGACATGACACCAATTGAGCGAGAGACCGAACTCATGCATGTTAAAATTCATCTGGAGAAGTTTTTGGCAAAGTCCAATAGAGACAAAGACATGCTCCGTCATATGAAAGGTCATTATTGGGCCCGCATGCACGTTTGCAGAGCAAAAATGAAGATCCTGAAAAGAAGGTTGAGCAGAGCACTGAAACGGAGAAAGAGGCTTGATCCACTCCAGATCTTGGCCGAGGCTTCGTTGGCAGAGCATGAGGCATGATAGGGGATCTTCGCTCCGAATTTCAGCAAATTTGGAGAAGTTTTTGTCATTTTTGAAAATTTTGGTCACAAAACAGGTTTTTCCGCCCAACGCGCGCTTATGATTGGGACATCTTCTGGAGGAAAAAAATGTATTTTTGGATTTTTCATGGTAATTTATGCATGCTCAGAAATGGCCAAAGAATTTCATCAAGTTCTGGATGATCAAAAGGGCCAAAAACACCATGAAAACCACCTTTCTGCCACCTTTTGCACCAGCAGGAAGTACTTCTGGGCGAATGAAGTTTTGGAGGGGAAAATGAGGTCCAAATTGACAAAATTCCACTTGGGTTGGATAGCCAACATCCAGGGATTTCCAACGAGCTATCATGAGCTCAATTTGGACTCCGGGAAGTGCCCCAAAAACAGGCTGAAAGTAGTGCGACGCATAGAGCTTTGGCGCGCGGCGCATAGAGATTTTGGGCATGTTTTTCACCTTCCAGCTCAGGAATTCGGCCAGTTGTGACTAGTTTCACCTCTTGATGTAATTTTTGGTTTTTCTTGATGTAATTTGATGTACATGATGTAACTTTGGCACTTATTTACTTGTTCTAGATGATTCATTCACAAAAAAGTGAAAATCAAGTGAATGGATCAGTTTCCTAGCTTATAGAGGCAAGTTGTTTGGCTGCCTAGATTTTAGCTCTTTGTTTAGAATTGGTTCAAAATTCTCCTAGAAGCTTGAGCTCGACCCCTAGAGGCATGGGAAGGGGTTAGATTTGTCTATTTATTGTATTTTCTGAGACACTTTCAGGGTTGGACTCTTGGGAAAAGTTTGGCACACTATTGTACATATTTTTTGCATTTTGGCTAAGGAAAGATCAGAGGTTTTGCAGCACCTGTTGGGATTATTGTGGCTTTCAGTTTTGATGGTGTGTTCTCTCAGTTATATGTAAGTTATTTAATGTTTAATGTATGCCATTCCCTCCTTTTTCTTCTGAAACTAAATGAATGAGTAAATGAGGTAGAATCCATTGATTCCAGTGCTCTGCCTTTGAATTTGTTTAGTTTTATATGTTTTCGCCAGTTTGGAGAGGATCCATGCTCTTCCTTGCCCTCTTCAGCTCCTTGTAATTCTTATCCATCCATACACATAATCAAAATCATCAAGACTACTGCCTACCTTGCCCCAACTCGAATTCTGCAAAGATCTGGCCTCATCCCCGAGCCCAAAATTGTTTTTCCCATTTTTCCAACGAAAACCCAAAAAATTTAAAACAAACCTTCCTATCTGTTTACTAGCCTAAAATCAATATCCATTATAATTCATCTCAGCCCCTTTGAAGACCTTTTGCCGAGATAGACCCGGAGAGAGCCCTCTCCTGTCCTCTTAGGGCTAGCTACGAGGCTGAGCGTGGTTTGATGTTGCCTTGAGTTTTACCTTATTTCAGCCTAAGGTAGATTCGAGCGCTAACACTGCCTGTCTTCTAAGGGGTCCATTTGCTGAAGAAGAGCGTGTACACTTTCTTTGAATTCTTATTTGTTTGTTGTTTCTCTTTCTTTTATTATTGTTGCACACTTTTTCGACTTCTGAGAAGGTGCTCCTCTAATTTTTTGGAACTGCGCTTTTGCCTTATTCGATGAGAAAATCCTGTATGTTGCAATATGGAAAGAGTGAATAATGAAAGGCTAAAATAAGGGTGAAGTGGGGCTCTAGAAGATGGAAGTGAGAGAGAAAATGGTGGATGTTGTGAGAGGAGGGGTGGGAAAAGAGGGTGCTGCGAGATCGCTGAGGTGGCCAATGCTCCACGCGGATGAAAGGTGGTGCAGGGAGGGAGGAGGGCGCTGTGAAAATCTGGGATGAGGGCACTGCGAGAGGGAGAAAGGAGATTGCAGCGAAGTCAGGAATGAGGGCACTGCGAAAGAAAACAATGTATTAAACCAAACAGAGGCGCATGATTTATAGCCCAACAGAGAGGAATCTCTACTAAGAGAAGTAATGAGAGATAGCATGGAATGTAAGTAGAGAGTACCTATTGCAGAGATATGGAAGATATTTAGGAGATCGAGCTTGATATTATTTTTGGATACGAGTTGTGATATTTCAGAGAATATCATCATGATGTATCTATTGTTTCTCTGATCTATGAAAGGATGGAGGTGCTTTAAAGTCAATAAAGAAGGAAAAGAAATCATGGAATAGGGATATGAGATGTGATGCCATCAATTTTGACTTGTCAAATATTTCTCTATACTCCCTCATTTTCTTGAAGATCTGCTTGCTTGTTGTTTGCTCTAAGAATGTGATAATATTCAATATTTCCTATATGCTTTGCTAAATTTTTTTCTCTGTGAAGGATTTGGTTGAGGGCTACATTTTTTGGAGGGGACTTGCTCACCATTGCTTGGATGATGAGAGAAGAGTCTCAAAAAATAATTTCATTATTTATTTTCCTGTCCCTTAGGATTTTGAGGCCTAAAATTAATCCGTAAGCCTCTGCTTTATTGTTTGACATTTGTCCTAATCCCCAACTGTATGCTATCTGATTAGTTTTACCTTGTGGGATGATGAGGCCTCCTGATCCTGCTTTGACTGGATTTTATTCAAAGAAAAGGCAGGCTCTGTTTAGAGAATGAATCCAACTCTGAAATTATGCCTCTGTCTTTCTAATTTTCCAGATTTGTTGAACCCTTTTGTTCTTTTGATGAAGATTGAAGCTGATATTATTGATGGAAAAACCAATCTAGCTTCTTTCTTCATCATAAAGTTGTGCCATGTCTATTCCATAGAGCCCTTTGGCTGAGAGAAACTCAATCATCAATCCCCAGGCTTTTGAAGTTATTGTATTTACTGTGGGGATTTTATTTTTGAAAATTTTCCCATTTTTGGCTAGCCAAATTTGCCAACAGAGAAAGGATGGGAGGTTGCTTCAGAATCTATGTATTGTTGATTTTTTTTTTAATGAGTGTGGAACGCTGCTTTTCCATTGGCTAATAAATTGACTTAGAGGAAGCCTATAGTTCAAATTTTCTTCAATAGGTGCCACCATCGCCTCCCAAAAATTTCTAGAAAAGGGACACTCTAGGCAGAGATGTTGGATTGTTTCCTGTTTTCATACAAAGAGGGCACTGCGATGGTCCACATATGCCTCTCTTCTTTAAGTTTTCTGTTGTTAATGATTTGATGTGTAGCAATGTCCATAAAAATATTTTTATCTTGGGGAGGGTTTCCACCTTCTAGGCCTGCCTCCAATATTGCCATTCTTGCTGCCTCTGATGCTATTGAATTTTTTTATATTTAGTCTCAACTGTATACTCTCCTCCTGTTGGTATCCAATAGAAGGCATCTTTGATGTTTTTGTCGAATGGTGCCACACCAGCAAGAAGATAAGTCATGAGATTCCATTGATTTACTAGTTCATTGGGCAGAATGGGTTTGGCCCATTGTTTCCATACACCATCTAACTCCCAATTGGAAATATCTTCCAATTTTTTGTATCCTTCCCTTATCATCCATCTCCTTATATCCTTGATGTCTGGGTTACTGTCTAAGGGAGGATGTCCCATTATGTCATCCTTCCATAAATTTATCTGTTCCCCATTTCCTGGTCTCATAGAGATGTGATCCTTAATTAAATGAATTGCTCCAGAGATTATTTTCCATATTTGAGTGCAGGGTCTAGTTGGAGGACCTTTTTCCAGAATAGAGATTCTTGGTGCATTGAGGTATTTTGCCTCTAGTGCTGCTTTCCACCAGAGTTTTTCTCCTGTTAGAAACCTCCATGCAATCTTATTTCCCAAGGCCAGATCCATTATTCCAGGGACTTTCATGGAGAGTCCTCCATTTTGTAAGGAGCCGTAACTTGTTTCCACTTTACTAGACTGAATTTTTTTTTTCTCTTTTCCCACCTTGCCACAAGAAGCTTCTAATTATAATTTCTATTTGCTTGTGGATGCTGGCAGGAGCTGCAATGAGAGAAAATTGGTATAAAGGAAAATTTGCAAGAATGGATTTGATGAGGATGATTCGCCTTGCTTGATTTAGCCAGAGCATGCCCCAAGCTTGAATTTTTTCTTTCATCTTCTCAACATATTTACTCCAGATTTCAGTCTTCATGTTTTTTTTGGTGATGGGCGGCCCAAGGTATTGGAAATGATCTCAGTTGTTCTAATAAGGAATTTCCAGAATTTGGGAAATCCGCTGAAGAATTCTAATGGGAGTATTCCAACTGTAGATGCAAATTTTTCCATTGTTAACCAGTCCACCTGATACATCCATGAAGTTGTCAAGGATGGTTTTGAATCTTCTAGCAACTATGCTAGAAGCTCCACCCAAAAGAAGAGTGTCATTAGTGAACAAGGAGTGACTTATTCTTTTGGTTCCACTACTGATAGAGAGGCCTATTAAGGTGGCATTTCTTTTGCTATGCTCTAGTTTCCTGCTTAGAGAGTCAGCCATAAGAATATAAAGGAAAGGGGACAAGGGACAACCCTACCTTAGACCCCTTGAGATTTGAAAAAATTTGCATGGTCTACCATTAACAAGGGGGGCTATCTGAGGGCCTGTTGTGCAAGCATGGATTAAATTGACGAAGTCATCAGAAAAACCATATCTTTTTAAAACAACTGCAAGGAAAGTGAGGTTCACTCTGTCAAAAGCGTTAGCCATATCCATTTTGAGGATGAAGCCTTTTTCATTTCTAGAGAGGCTAGTGTGGAAATATTCTTGCACCAGGATAATATTATCAACAATCTACCGGTTGGGGACAAAACCTCCTTGATTTTCTGAGATAAGGGAGTGGATAAGGGGTTTGAACCTACCAAAAATAATTTTGGAGATGATATTATAAGAGGCATTGCAAAGGGAAATTGGACGGAATCGGTTGAGGGTGGATGGCCAGGGATCTTTTGGAATGAGGGCTAGAAATGTGGAGTTGGTGAATCCCCCAATATTTTTCTTCATGATAACATATCTTATCATCTTCATTAAGTCCTTTTTGATGAGATGCCAGAAGGTGCGGTATAAAGCTATGGGAAAGCCATTTGGACCCAGTGCCTTATCTGGCTACAAATCCCAAACAAATACCTTGACTTCTTCTTCTGTGAATTCTTTAGTGAGGGAGTTTTTTGTTTCCATATCATGATTTAAAAAGTCTTATGAGTTTGTATGGCTATCCACTGCTATCAAGAGGATTTTGAAGTGTCTAAAAATCTCATTTGTTATTTCTTCTTGGCCCTTTATTTCTTGTCCTTCTTCTCCAATTAATTTTTCTATGCTGTTCTTTATCATTCTTGTTCTAGCTGAGTTATGGAAAAAGGTGGTATTCTTGTCTCCAGCTTGTATCCAAAGCTGCCCAGATTTTAGCCTCCATGTTTCTTCTTCATGTCTATTGTTCCTGTAGATTTTCCATTGGATTTATTTTTACTTTGCCTGCTTCTTAACCGTGCTGTCAGTGCTTTCCAATTCCTCTTGGATTTTTGTTAGTTCATGCTTTAAGGTCTCTTTCTCTGTGTGTGGCTCCTTTTAGTTGGTCTTAGCCCAATATTTCAATTTGTCTTTGATAGCTTTTAGCTTTGATTCCCATATGTATGTTGGTGAAATGCTGATATTTTTCTTCCAAACGTTTACCACCTCTTGTTTGGATTTTTGATGGCTACCCCAAAGTTGATTATATCTGAAAGGGAGGGGACCATAGTTTTTAGCCATTCCAAGTTCAATTAGAACAATTTTATGGTCTGAAGCTGCTGAAGGAATGATTCTTGAAGATACTCTGCTGTAGCTGGCCACCATTCTGTCTTGGATGAGAATCCTATCCAACCTTTCTTTGATGTTTGTCTTCCCTATTCTTCTGTTGTCCTATGTGTATTTTCCATTTTTTGGAGGGATGTCTAGGTGGTTGCATTGTTCCATGATTTATTCTAAAGTATCTCTATTTGGGTCAGGCATAAAGGTGCCTCCTCTCTTTTCCTCCACCTTGAGAATAAGGTTGAAATCTCCTCCTACAATGAGGTTTTCTTCGAAATCCTCCATTGTGTTTTCTCTTAGTGTTCGCCAGCAAGTCTCTTTGTCCCTGTAATGATTAGGAGAATATATATTGTAAATGCTGCTTTTTTTTCCATTTTCTGCATTTTCCAAAATTGTGTTTATGTAGTACTTTTTTTTTTTGGTATGGTGCATGTACCATTTTCATTTTTTTCCATATAGTGCAAATTCCTCTTGAGGCTCCATTTACTGAAATTTATTTCCCTTCATAGCTTTTTTATTTTTCTATTATTGTGTCCACTTCTTGACAGCTGATTTTTGTCTCTTGGATTAAGAGGATGTCTGGTTTTTATATTTTTATGAGGTCTTTTAGGAAATTTACTTTGGAGGGGTGACCCAGCTCTCTGCAATTCCATGAGACAACTATCATTATTTACTATTGATGGTGGCTAAGGGACCCTTCCCTTTGTGAGCCTGTTGTGCTTTATCTTTATTCTTTGGAACTTTTTCAAGGAAGCTTTCAAGACCCTGTTGCGTTCCCAAAGATAAATCTTTAACTGTTGCCTTATCCCTTATTTCCTTGTTTGATTTCCTTCCAACTTTCTTTATGTTTTCATTGTTGAGAGGAGTTTATTTTGATCAGCTCCAAGTGAGGATGAGATCCAAGATGTGGGGGAGAGGGTTGGAGAGGGAGATAGGAACCTCCTACTGGGACAAGAATCCTTGAGGGGGGGGGGGGGGGGAGCCAGGAGGGGATGGGGATTGAGAGGTCAGAGGGATGGGGTTAGGGGAGATAGTGGAAATAGGAGGCTATGTTGGAATGAGGGCATTGGACATGATATCAAAAGGATTGGTTTCCAAGAAGGAATCAGGGATTGAGGAGGGGGGTTATGAGGTGGGTTTTGAGGTCGGGGAGGGGGGGCCAAGAGGAGGTGGAGGCTGGGGGGAAGGTTGAGATTTTGTGGCTGTTTTTTTTTTTTTTCACTTTTTCCCATTTCAGATCCGGGATTTCTTCTACAGATTTTTCAGTTTCTTCTTTCTTACTACATCTATTTTCAAAAAGGACATACTTGTGACATACCTTGCATTTGAAGGGGATTTTCTCATATTCTAGCTGTTGTATGTGTGTCCAGTTGTCAACCTTGAGATTGACGGCTTCCGAGAGACCCCTTTGAAGATCCACCTCGACGCCGATCCTTGCACAAGCCCACATATTGTCTTTGGGTTCACTTCTTTCTATGTATTTTCTAACTGCATTTCCTATTGCATACATCGATTCATCTCCCCAACAGTGTAGCAGGAGGTGTGGTAATCTGACCCAAACTAGAACAACATTTGGGACGTCCAATTCCGAATTAAAATCAAGAGTCCATCGGTTTAAATATAGTCCTGTGGTGTCCATGAAGTATGGTCCACTATGAAAAATAAGATCCCAATCGCTCTTGGATTCAAAATTAAATATATAGTAGCCTCTGCCACAGAAGTAGATGGAGATTTTCCCTTGGGTGAACTGAACCCAATTCCTTTCAACCCATTTCTGAATGGTTTTGGGGGGAGGCCAAAAGCCTGTGAACTAGCCAACCAAACCTTTCTCGACAAGAGAGATCGCAACTTTCCTGGGTAGAGTAGTCGGCAACGAGATCTCAAGGATAGAGTCCAATTTTTTTACAAACTTAGAGATAGCCATTTTGGCCTGTTGAGGACCCAAAGAGTCAATCAAAGAGGCAAAGGTAGCCACTGCTGCATTAGGCTGTGCATTTTTCGATGGAGAGGTGCTAGCATTGGGGGAAGGCAGACCCAGATCTAGCTCCGGGGAGGCCATGAGGGTAGAGGCCCTTCACCAGAAGCGCGATGGCTGAGGCTGCTGCTAGGTCATGCAGCGCAGAAAAAAAAATAAAAACATAAAATGTATTGTATATACTATTATGGTACTGATGTCTTCTTTATTTTTTGCAAAACTGAGTTTCAAAGCATGGTAATTTTTTAATGAAATTGACATAAGTGTTTAAAAACCCTAATCATTTCACTTTCAAATTTCACCATAAACTCTCAAGCGTTCACATACATATTAGTTTAGTATCAGAGCTTAGGTTATTTGTTGCTTTAAGTGTAAAATTGTGTTGCAAGTGTTTCTGATGCTTACAAGTATGAAGCTCAAGAGATGAGAAGGAAAGCGTGTGGTTGCAAGTCCTCAAGTTAGGTCAAGGACAAGGAGAGAACATTTGCCACAATCTCCACCACAATTTTCACCTCAAGTTGCACCTGAATCTTCAGCAGTCATGGTACATGAAGGAAAGCCTGAAAATATGTTAGAGGATGAAAAGTTTTTCAGAAAAAAAATTCTTTGACACGACACAAATGGTGAAAGTTCTCTATGAAGAGAGAAAAAAAGGTTGCAAGGTGAGACCTCCAATCCTCCAAAGGGGGATAAGCCTTCAAGAGGAGATGGGCACAAGACTCCAAAAGGGAATGGAGGGAATGGAGATAAACCACCTTCGAATCCACCATTATCCTCACCTCCATCCTCACCATCATCTTCACCATCATCATCTTCAACATCAAACCCTTCAAAAACACCTCCAAATTCTCCAAAAGGACACGGTAAAACTCCACTATTAAAACTTGACATAAAATTTGAATTTCCTATGCATAATGGAGAGGTAAATGCTGAGAGATTAGATAATTGGGTTTTTCAGAATGAAGTGTATTATAGGATACAAAGGATCAAGGATGATGAGACCAAGATTCAGCTTGCTTCATTAAGGTTGGAAAGTGAAAAACTTATTTGGTGGGAAGCCAAAGCTCAAGAGGACATGAAGAAACATGGTAAAGTCTTATCTTCTTGGAATGATTTTGTTGCTGCATTGAGAAAACAATTTTATCCATTAGCATCCGTGAAAAAATCTATCTTGGATTGGAAAAACCTTAGGCAATTAAAGGGTCAAAGTGTACAAATTTATACCCAAGAGTTTAGAATAAGAGCATTGATATTGGGTGTAGATTTGTCATCTCAGGATACTTTGCTGAAATACATTGGAGGTTTGCATAGCTATTTGAGATGTACAATTCTCATGTTTAACCCTACAAGTTTAGATGATGTTTGTGTATAGGAAACACATCTAGAAGCAAGAGGAAAAAATGTTCCACAAGAGGGCAACAAAAATCCATTTAAAAGTGGAGACAAAGGAAAGGGTAAATTCAAAGGAAAAGGGAAGAAGAATGCTTCCATGAAGAAAGAAGGAGAAAAATTAACATGCAAGCATTATTCAAAAGACAAACACGATGAAGATCATTGTTGGAAACTTCATCCTAAGATGAGACCCAAAAATTAACAACAAAGGAAAGAAAAATATAGCTACAACTACACAATATGATTTAAGATCCGATTTGGGAGATGAAACAAAAGTCATGGCTATGGGATTGAAATGTAGGAATCCATTGCTAGTACTAGTTCTTCAAATAGTCATAATGAAACTCAAAGTGAAAAAGAAAGAATAGATCTTTTCCATATTAGAGTCATTTCAAAACATAAAAAGATTGACACTCTAT
The DNA here is from genome assembly GCA_034641835.2 of Pinus albicaulis. Lineage (NCBI taxonomy): Eukaryota > Viridiplantae > Streptophyta > Pinopsida > Pinales > Pinaceae > Pinus > Pinus albicaulis. The sequence continues at coordinate 99,486,309 of CM076584.1, forward strand.
TTGATAGTGGCTCACGAGAAAATCTCATTTCTGAAAACATTGTCAAAAATTTGAACTTGGAAACCATTACACATCATAAACCATATCGTTTAGGTTGGGTGTATGACAATGCAAAGTTGCTAGTAACTAGAAAATGCAAACTGAAATTCACCATTACTGCAAACTTGATTGATGAGGCAGAGCTTGATGTAGTTCCATTAGACATATGAGGTATTGTTTTGGGAAGGACATATATTTATGAGAGGATAGATATATTTCATCACCATGAAAACAAATATCACTTGTTAAAATATGGTATTAAGTACATTGTTAGAGCACATTGCAAGAAACTAAATCTTTCACTTGTGAATGCTGGATAAATTGTAATATTCCAAATTAGGAACAACAAGAATATTGAACATAAAACTAGAAATTGCAGTAAATATTAATACATAAAAACATGAGAAAATCATAGAGCCATTTCATTATGTATAATAGCAGAAAATGAGTACAATTATTTGAGGAAAAAGTCACTCAAACTAGGCAAACAAGCCTCCCATGATCTGATACACCAAAATATGGGATATTGCTAATACACAAAATGCCGGAATGCCATGAATGCATATTCCAAGTGAGAGTAACTACAACTAGAGAATATAAATACAAAGAGATGATGATATAGTGCTCAGAAAACTTTGGGATCAGAGATCTAGGCTCTCTAGCGCAATTCCAAGATAACCCAGAAAGGGTTTCCGGAAATACACTATGTGAAAAATGCAGCCCTAGGGCTGAATTATGCTCTACAATTCAATAACTATAGGGAGATGACTGATATGAAAAGATAATAGTTGATACTCCTCCCTTATAGCTTTCCTTATGAAGGGCTACTCCCTTCGTTAGGAAACTAGATCACAAACTAGGTTTTTAAACCTTCCACTGCAACTGCCTTGCAAAATAACACAGTTTCTGAAGGAGACTGCGCTGTGGTATATGGATGAAGCTTGGCCTCATGCTGGATGGTGGACTAGAGCTCAAATGAACCTCTCCTGAGTGGGCACTTGAAGTCCCCCGAGGATGAGGGTGGGATTTCCACCCAGAAACACCCTTGTGCTAAACAACACAATAGACTCCGCTAAATAGTTGAAGCGTGCAGAAAGTCATAAAAGAACAAGACATAAACAATAATAAGAATTCCTTCTATTTCTTCCATCCCCTTCCTTATATTCTTTGTGAGCTTCTTCACCCTTGGTCCCACTCATTAAAAATGATACTCCTGTGCATACACTCCTCCTCCATAACTGCATTGTCCTCCACTATCTCCACTCCCTCCATGCCAACGTTGTTGATTTGGTTAGCCTTGAACCCATCCACATGCATTGACCCCATTCACACCAAGGGTTTCTCTATTTCAACTAGATACACTGATCCAATTTCACACTAGAAGTGGTTTTATTCCTACTAAAGATATTTAAGGGTCTCTCTACCCACTTATTCATCTAAGTTATGAAAAAAATAAAAAATTAATATTCCAACTAGCTAAAAGCTAATTAGGAATATTACATTCCTCCCCTCCCAAATGTTGCTTGTCCTCAAGCAACTGAAAATACGGATGCTGCAAAATCTTCTCTCCTTCCCAAGTGGCATCCTCATCCGGTAGATTCCTCCATCGAACTAGATATTCTTTAATCACTATCTTCCTTAGTTACCTCTCTCGAGTGTCCAAGATAGCTTCTGGTTGTAAAACCAGATGAACCTCATCATCAATAGGTGGGAGATCCATGGTGGCAACCACATGTTGTCCAATGGCCTTCTTGAGGTATGAGGCATGAAAATTTTTATGGATCTTACTCCCAATGGGGAGCTCAAATTCATATGCTACTTCCCCAACACGATGAGTCACCCTATATGGCCCATAGAACTGGGGCTTTAGCTTCTCAAACCCCTTCTCCTTCAATGTAGACTATCTGTAAGGCTGAAGATGGAGATAGGTCAACTCATCCACCTAAAACTGCCTCTATATCTGACCACGGTCTGCATACAACTTCTGCTAATTCTGGGTTGTAGCAATGTTTTCCTTGAGAGAACGGAGTATGTCTAGACTCTTTTGGATCCAATCCTTGGCTCTAGGGGCCTTGATTGCTCCAAACATCACATCAAAATATGATAAAGCATGATACCCATATAGAGCCTGAAATGGAGACATACTGATCGACATATGAAATGTCGTGTTGTAGCAATACTATCCCAAGTGGAGCCAGTGCAACCATGCTATTTGCTGCCCTGAAACATAGTTTCGCAACTAGTCTTCCATCCACTTGTTTTCTATCTCTGCCTATCCATCATTCGAGGATGATAATTGGTACTCGATGTCAAATCGGTACCCACTAACCGAAAAAGCTCATGCCAAAAGCCACGCATGAAGCGGCTATCTCGATCACTGACTATGGTCTTAGGAAGACCATGAAGTCTGAAAACATCTCTAAAGAAGAGCTCGGCTACCTGTGAAGCAATATATCATGTAAAAATAACAAAGAAATGTGAATAATTTGTTAGTCGGTCAACAACTACAAAGACACAATCCTTACCCTGTACTTCCGGTAAACCGGTGATGAAGTCCATGGAAATACTCTCCCATTTTCCTTTTGGAATAGGGAGTGGATGTAACAAACCTGTAGGATGGTTGTTCTCTCCTTTGTTATGTTGAAAAAATATGCACTCCTTTATGTGCTAAAGCACATCCTCCTTGAGACCCTTCCATGAGAATCTCTCCCGTATGGACCAATATGTCTTGGTGAATCCCTAATGGCTGTAAAGTGGTGAATCATGTGCTGCATGCAAAATATTCTCCTTGAGCCTAGAATCTCTAGTCAAGAAGATCCGGTCCCGGTAATAGATGATCTCATCCATCACTCTAAACCTCTGATCGGTCACCTATCCATCTAGGATCTCACATGCAAAGTGGTCTTTGGAATACTCTACCAACAGCTGGGCCTTCCAATTTGTATCCACGTTCATCAATGACAACGCTACTGGTCTCCGTGATAGGGCATCCACTACCACATTACTATTCCCCTTGACATATTCAATGTCAAAGTTATATGCTTGGATTTTACTAACCCATTTCTACTGCCTATCTTGCAGCTGCTTCTTCTCAAGGAAAAACCAAAGACTATTGTGATCAGTCTTCACTCGGAATCTACTGCCCACAAAATAATGCCGAAACTTGGCTAATGCATGCATGATAGCCAACATTTCCTTATCATATATATAGTGCAACCTCTCATGAGGTAATAACTTATGACTCTCAAAAGCTATGGGGTGCCCCCCCCTGCATTAAGACTGTGCCAATGACCTCCCCTAAAGCATCACATTCCAACACAAAGGGCTGGGTAAAATCAAGTAATACCAACACTGGGAAAATGCTCATCACCTCCTTGAGCCTATCAAAGGCCCTCTGCGTTGTGTCTATCCAACTAAAGGCTCCCTTCTTGGTGAAATTTGTGGGTGGTGTTGCTAGTTGAGAGAACCCTTTGACAAAATTCCTGTAGTAGGTGCAAATGCCTACAAACCCCTGAAGTTCTATTACATTATTTGTCTCGGGCCAATCTCGAATAGAACGGATCTTCTCCTCATGAACTATCACCCCATCCACTCCAATGATGTGGCCCAAATGGAGCATCTATGTGAGACCAAATTCACACTTGGAGAGCTTAGCATAGAATTGTTGCTCCTCAAGAATGCGTAATACTATCTCAATATGCTGCAGATGCTCCTCCCATGTGCGGTTGTAAATAAGAATGTAATCAAATAAAACGAGCACAAAATTACTCAATTGACCACGAAAGATGTGGTTCATGCAAGACTGAAAAGTAGCCGGAGCATTGGTTAACCCAAAGGGCATCACCAAGAACTCTAAGTGGCCATAGTGGCATCGAAATGCAGTCTTGGGGATATCTTGATCCCTCACCTTGATAGGATGGTATCCCGACCTCAAATCAATCTTTGAGAAATACTTTGATCCCCTTAGCTCATCCATCAGCTCATCGATCTTGGGAATCAGGTACCTATTCTTCATTTTTTTATTGTTCAAAGCTCTATAGTCAATGGACATCCTCAATGTGCCATCCTTCTTCTTCACCAAGACCATAGAAGAAGAAAAAGGATTGGTGCTTGGTCGAATATGTCCTAAAGCCAAGGGCTCCTGAATGAATTTTCCAATCTCATCCCCGTAGGCTTTGGGATGCCTATAGGGTGTGGTGATCACTGCTTGGATCCCCTGCTCCAACTCAATAGTGTGCTCAAACCCCCAGTTTGGTGACCTTCCCGGTGGTATGTCCCCAAATACGGTGGAATAACGGTCTAGGATAGAATATACATCTGGGTGTACTGGTGCACCCTTGCCTCTTGCCTCTGACATACACAGTTCCATTGCCCACTCTATGTCTCCTCTGCGCAAATTAGCCTCCATCCTATGTGCTGTGACAATCTGAGTTGGATAGGTGTGCATGCCCCTAATCTTTTGGTGCTTACCGCTCTCCTTATCTGTCCATTCCATCTCCAAGTTCTCCCAATCCATGGTGACCTTCCCCAAAGTGATCAACCGCTGAACAACCAATATCACATTGGTATCTGGAATATCAACCATAAAGAAGTGGTCTGTCAATGTGTAAGTCCCCAAAGTGATAGTTAATGCTGGAACATACTTGACACACTGCATGGTTCTAGCTCCTGGAACTAAGACTGAGAATCCCTCAAAATCATCTATGGGAATGTCTCTCCTTTGCACTAACTGAGTATTAATAAAGTTGTGGGTAGCCCCACCATCTATCAATACCGACACCCACTGCCCTGAACATTACCTTGGACCCTCAATGTTAGATAATTGGGAACTCCTCGCAAGGCTACAAGGGCTCCTTTAGTTGTAGAAAATGATCCCTTCCCACCTCCTGGTGCTGGTGGATCTCCTCCTGATTCTACAACACTCATATCCCCATTTTAAGTCTTTTTCTCCCTCCTCTTCATTATCAGAAAATATCTCAATATAATGTGCTTTTCCGAAAACACACCAATGCCCTAGTGCCCATGGCTCTCGGAAAGTTAAACAAATTTGTCTCCTCCTTAGATCTTCCCAAATAGCATCACTAAGAGATCCCTTTTCTTGGTTCTCATTTGAGGGAGGAAACTTCACATCTTTCCCCTTTGCCTAAGAGGAGAAATTTTGTTGAAATGGGGCTCTTGCCCTTGGCAAAGCATGCTACAAATATCTAGCCCTCTCAACAACCTCCTAGAGCATAGTTGGTCTACTGGATTTTACCAACCCATGAAAAGGCTCTACTAGTCCATCAATAAACATATATACTCTTCTAGCTACAGATAGATCGGGCACCATAACTAAAATTTTTAGAAATTCAAAGATATAAGTCTCTGGATCTCTTGTTTGCTTGAGCTTAGCTAGCTCAACAAAATGTGCTTCTATATCTCTGCAGTCAAATATTTCCACTAACCTCTAGGTAAATTATGCATAAGCAGCGACACTAGTATGCCATAGTGTATATAAACCTTGAAACCACCACTCATGTGATTCACCTTCAAGGTGTAGCGCTGCTATTTTAATGGCCTCCATCTCTGAAACTTGGTTCAGTTGAAAATAGATATCCAATTTCTCTACCTAAGCCTTGGATGTGCACTTGGGTGACCCATCAAAAGTGGGCAGAAATAATCTACCCATAGTACGTTGTAGATCATTGTTCTACATGTACCCTCCACCTCTATTGTGATTGTCGAGTCTTCTATTATCCTTGATTCGACAAAAATATTGGAATTTTAGGTGCTCCTTGAACCTCTGGGATTGAGATTCATATTCTAGGAAATAAACACCAAGAGTCTCCTCCTCTTGTGGTACTCCTACCTCATTTCCTATTGCTAGGAATGTAGGTATGGTGGAGTGTTTTGAAACTAACTTTAATGCTGGTTTCTCACACCAATAATGTGAGGTGCCGGAAATCTCTCCATGTTGAAACCCTCTAGCGGATTCCTTCTGTCTTTCTACCCTCATATCCTAGATTTATTTGGAAATATATTGCATAGTCTGGATAAGAATTTTTGGAAACTCTCTTTCATCCATTTATCTAGATGTTATAGTTGTAGTGCCCCATAGTCTGAGCCAATATTATGCTATGATTCCACTGTAATATTCCAAATTAGGAAAAACAGGAATATTGAACATAAAACTGGAAATTGTAATAAATATTAATACATCAAAACATGAGAAAATCATAGCGCCATTTCATTATGTATGATAGCAGAAAATGAGTACAATGTTTTGAGGAAAAAGTCACTCAAACTAGGCAAACAAGCCTCCCGTGATCCAATACACCAAAATGTGGGATACTGCTAATACACATAATGCCAGAATGCCATGACTACATAGTCCAAGTGAGAATAACTGAAATTGGAGAATATAAATACAAATATTTGATAATATAATGCTCAAAAAATTTCAGGATCAGAGATCTAGACTCTCTAGCACAATTCCAAGACAACCCAGAAAGGGTTTCAGGAAATACACTATGTGAAAAATGCATCCCTGGGGCTGAATTATGCTCTGCAACTCAATAATTGTAGGGAGATGATTGATATGAAAAGATAATAGCTGATACTCTTCCCTTCTAGCTTTCCTGATAAAGGGATGCTCTCTTCATGATCCAAGTGGATTGAACAGGTCCAAGTACAAGTGGCTTAAGTACAAAGGCTAAAAAATCAAACTGTCTTGAATGTGGAAAAATCAGTGTCAGGTTGAATATTTCGTCTTTGTGATTCCAATGGTGCAGACGACACTCAATTTCGAGTCTGTATGGAGGAGTTAGAAGCAGTAAAATTTTGAGGGTTGAATTGGTGATGTGGAAGACTAAGGAGGACACAAATTGGAAGTTTTTTGGCCACTGGATTCTGGCCAAATCCGACCGGATTTCGAGCAAAATTATGGGATGGATAATTTGACTCCTTTGGTCAAAATCTGGATTTTTCAAAATCGTCAGTTTGTTTTATAAAATCAAAATATATATAAAAAAAGGATCGACGAGTGGCAAAACCCTGTTGATCCCTCCGCATGACATAAAAAAAATATTATTAAAATAAGGGGGTCGACGGCCATGACCCCGCCGCCTGCATGTTTCACAACAACAAATTTTATTATAAGGGGCCGGTGGCCATGACCCCACCGGGCCCCTCGCCCACCTTAACGACGACTTCCATATATGATATGGGTAGGTGGGGGTGTTAACCCACATGCCACGATATCATACGGAGTAGGATGACCATCGGAGAATCCGAGGGTGGGCCGCCCAATGTAGGCCCGCCTCCCCCCCACTTCCATATATTATAATATATCCAATGAGTTAAAAAAATATTTGGCACAGTTTCATAAAAAATATTTCGACTTTAAAAGGAAGGGGTGGGGTTTGACCACCCGACCCCCTCCCACAAACCAAGGGTATCTAACCATTCACCCAAAAAATTCCTTTGGGAAGTCCACCAAAAATTTTATATAAAAACTCTACATTTCATAAGTGCACCCAGGCAGCCAGGAGCAGACACAGAAATCGAGACGATGGAACCATGAGCATTGTGCAAGAGGGGGGCAGAACCATGATCTGAGCCATTTTCCAGAGGGTCCAGATTTTCACTTTGTCAGATTCAAATTTTTTTTATATGGATTTTGCACCTCTTGACGACATGAATCCAATGGTGCTGTCCATTTTTTCATCAGAGGTTTGCAATTTTCGGGCACTTTCAACTATGGAGGTATAAGGGTGTAATTTTGCATTTTATACTTGTACTTTCATTTTTTTCCACTTAATGAAAGAGGGCCTCCCTACTATTTGAGCAGGTCCGAGAGATGTTTTCCCTCCTAGACAAAAATTGATATCAATTATGTGTCTTCTTGCATGATGTTACTTTCTTCTATCTTCTTATGGTTATGTCTTTAAAGTTTCTTGTTTAAGCTGCAATTTTCACATGTAATTCTTTACACATCTCAAGAAAAATATTTTTGGATCAAGTGGTATCATAGCAGGTGTTTGTAGATGTGAATTACATGCTTGTATGGTAACTAGAAACAGGCTACGAAGAGGCAAAGGGACATTACAGTCTTTTTATCCCGAAGAGGGACGTGCACATTAGAGAAGAAACCTGGATGATGATGATCGACACGAGGAAGAGCTCAACTTCCGCAAGACCTTCTACACCATGGCAAATTGGGTCAAGAAATTTTTCTCTAGACTTGAGAAACTAGAGAAAGCAGGGGAGAATGCTTCAGAAGGACAAGGTTCATGGCATGGAGATAATGGAGGAGATCCACCTCCTTCTCCTCCAACAAGTGAAAGTTCTTCCTCCTCTTCTCACCATCGTCATAGAAATTCATGAAATGCATCTAATAAACTGTTATTTAAGTTAGATGTCAAATCTGATCTACCCATGTATAATGGTGAAAGTAATGCATAGAAACTTAACAACTGGATTAGGCAGCTTGAACTCTACTGCAAGATTCAGTAGATTGTGGAGGATGAGGCAAAGATCCAGTTGGCTTCTCTTTGATTGAATGGCATAACTCTCATCTGGTGGGGGAGAAAACTTCAGGGCAACAGTAATTTGGGTAACCTTCTTTCCTCATGGTCAAATTTCATTGTTGCACTTAAAGATCAATTCTATCCCTCGGGTTATAAGAAAAAATGCTTAATGGAATGGCAATACCTAAGGCAAGGTAAAGGAAAAAACGTGCAAATATTTACTGACGAATTTTGAAAACAAGAACTAAGCTTGGGCATTTCATTAGATTCACTTGAAGTTGTAACTAAGTACATTGGGTAATTACATAGTTACATTAGACATTCATTGTTAATGTTTGAACCTAATACCATTGACTCGGCCAGTGTAAAGGTCATTCAACTTGAAAACAGGGGCAGAAATGATAAGGATGATCATTCAAAGAAACCACCTTTCAAACCTTCAAATGGAAAATTCAAAGGGAAAGGAAAAGGAAAGGAAAAGAAGACGACATCAACGAAGAAGGATGAAGGATAAAATCCTTATTGCACTCACTGCAAAAAGGAAGGCCATGATGACAATAATTGTTGGAAGTTGTACCCAGAAAAGAAGCCAAAGAGATATGGAGGAAAGGGTAAGCAAAAGACGGTAGCAACCGCGCAGCAAGACCTTGGATCCGACTCTGGTGATGAGGCATTGATCACAGTAGTAGGCACGAAAGGTACTCATTCTCTTCATGTTAATTTTGAATCACATGAAAGCACTAGTTCAACATATGAGCCTCTTCCTAATGAACGAAAGAGAATTGAGTTGTTTCATATTAGAGTTGTCATAAATCATACAAAAATAGAAACTCTATTTGATTCAGGCACTCAAGAAAATTTAATCTCAGAATCCTTGGTTAAAAAGTTAGGCTTAGAAGTTAAGCCTCATCTGAAACCTTATCCACTTGGATGGATACATGACAAAGTAAAACTAAATGTAACCAAGAAATGTAAGGTTAAATTTGTAATTGCTTCTAAACTAGTGGATGAAGTAGAACTAAATGTCATACCATTGGATATATGTGGTATTGTGTTAGGGAGTCCCTCTCTTTATGACTTTCGACATGAAAATAAATACCAAATCACAAAATATGTGGTAGAGTATATTGTAAGAGCTCATCAAACTAAGGCCAGTGCCAATCTTGTAAGTGCAAGATAGATGAAGAGATTGGTGAATTCCAACAAGGGGTGTTTTCTCATGGTTGTGAGAGCAAAAGATGCAGAAATATCTGATGCTTTCTGAGGATGTGATCCAACTCATAAACAATAATTATGTGATTTTATTTCTAACTATGATGAGTTGTTTCAAGAACCCAGAGGATTGCCTCTGAAATGAGAAATACAACATGAGATCCATTTGCAGAATGATGCTCCATTGCCAAATATTGGTATGTACAGGATGTCATCTATCGAGATGGAAGAGATAAAAAAGAAGGTACAGGAATTGTTGAACCAAGGGGTCATTCGGCCAAGTACTTCTCCTTACGGCTCATTGATCGTGTTAGTACCCAATAAATATGGCACATGGAGGATGTGCATGGATTATCGGGCGTTAAAAAAAATCATGGTAAAAAATCGATACCCTCTCCCTCACATTGATGATTTTCTAGATCAATTAAAGAATGCTATATATTTCATGAAATTGGATTTGCGTAGTGGTTATCACCACGTCAGAATTTCAGAGCAGGACATGTGGAAAACTGCCTTCAAGGCCAAACGGGGGTTGTTCGAATGGTTGGTGATGCCATTTGGACTGTGATATGCTCCAACCACATTCATGAGGGTCATGAATGATATTTTTAGGCCTTTCATTGATGAATTTGTCCCTGTGTATTTAGATGATATTCTTGTCTTTGGTAGGACTTGGGATGAACATGTATGCCATGTAAAGAAAGTGTTTGATGTATTAAAGAGGGAAGAATTGTATGTAAAATTTTCAAAGTGTGAGTTCAAGAAAACCTCTTTGGTTTACCTAGGGCATATTGTCGGTAATGTTCAATTAAAAATAGACCCCTCCAAAGTTGAGGTGATTGTAAAATGGCCTAAGCCTACCAATGTAACAAAGGTCCATAGTTTTCTATGTGCAGTACATCGGAGGAGATTCATTGACAACTTCTCCGTTATTGCATCACCCTTACATGCACTAACAATTATAAAACAAGCCTTTCAGTGGGGAGGAAAGCAACAAAAGTCCTTCAAAGCACTGAAAGAGAAAATCAACACCGCACTAGTCCTGGCTTTAACCGATCTCCAACAGCCTTTTGAGATCGAAACCGATGCTAGTGGGTACGCCATGGGAGTTGTACTGTTGCAGCAGAAGAAGCCAATATGTTACCATTCAGAGGAGTTATCCCAGGCTGTCATCAATTACCCCACTTATGACAAGGAACTGTATGCCTTGGTGCAAAGTGTGAAAAATTGGAAACACTACCTGATCGGCAAGGAAACCATTATCCATACGGATGATCAGCCCTTGCAATACCTTCAGTCACAAACCAAGCTACAACAGTCTTGTCATTTCAGGTGGATGAGGTTTCTACCGCAGTTTCAGTTGGTAATAAAGTATAAGAAGTGCACTAGTAACAAAGTAGCAGATATGCTCTCTCGCCCTCCTATTGCTGCTTCTATTATTTTGCATAATGCTTCTTTGTATTTTGAAATTTATGCTGAACAATACACTAACGATGATGAATTTAAAGAAATATATGCAAAACTAACTCATGGTTCACAGGTGGAAAACTATCATTTTCAGGGGAAGTTGTTGTATCAACTTGGAAAATTGTGCATACCCACAGCAGAAAGTGTACATGTAATTCGAGAGGCGCATACCTCTCTTGTGTCTAGTCAATTTGGTGTCGAAAAAACCTTATGTCATTTGCAAAGGTTTTGCTTTTGGCCCCATATGAAAAAAAATGTAACCCGTTTTGTAAAGGGATGTGTGATGTGTTCTATTTCAAATCCCTCTAATAGAAAACTCGGGATCTACACACCACTCCCTATTCCGGGTTGTCCATGGGAAAGTGTGTCGATGGACTTTGTAGGAGGTTTTCCTATGTCTAGAAAGGGTCACAACTATTTGTATGTTGTCATAGACCGCCTTAGTAAAATGTGCATATTAATGCCTTGTAAAAAGTAGGTCAATGTTGAGCAGACTTCTTATCTATTCTTTCAGTATGTTTGGGTCCACTTTGGGTTGCCCACATCGATTGTGTCAGATCAAGACTCTCAATTCCTTTGAGAGTTTTGGAAAATATTGTGGCATATGATGGACACCAAATTGAAGAGAAGTACCACATTCCATCCACAGACTGACAGACAAACAGAGGTTGTCAACCGTACCGTGGTACACTTGTTACGGGAATATTGCAGCAGACATCCTAAGCTATGGGATTAGCATCTTCCATATGTGCAGCACGCCTACAACTGAGCAGTGCATTCCTCTACGCAACGTTCACCATTTGAGACATGTTTTGCTTACTTACCAAATGACCCTTTTGACATGATCTATGGAAGGGATGAAGATGCCAGTGGACATGATGACAGGGACAAAGCACAACGGTTCATCCCGAGGATACAAACAATTCACCAAGCAATGCAAGAGTAGTTTGAAAAGAGTCAGGCCCGATATAAGGCCCAACATGAGAAGCACTGAGTTGACCATCAATTTCAAGTTGGTGGTAAGGTGTGGTTCCATATCAGCAAGGATCGAATGAAGGGGTAAGGAAAGAAGTTGCGACCAATCCAGTATGGTCAATTTACCATATTGGAGAAGATTGGGAATAATGCTTTCCGACTCGATTTTTCCACATACATGCATATGTACTTGGTCGAAAATCTCAAAAATCTGAAGCTTTATGAACCACCATTGATTATGGACACCGAGGAGGTAGGATCAGTTCCTACAGTGGATGACTTTACACCAGAGTATCTCGATGAATTGCCAGAGGACGTCATTCTCGATCAAAGAACTAGGACTTCACAACGAGGAGATGTGGAGTATCTCCGTGCTGGTTTCAAAGGGATGCACCCAAGTAAAGCTGAATGGATTGAAAAGGAGAAGGTCAGGGAGCGATTCCCTCACTTTCTTGTTGATTGATAAGGCTTTTGGGGCCCAAAAGATCTTTAGTGGGGAGGAATGATCCAGGTGGATCAAACAGGTCCAAGTACAAGTGGCTTAAGTACAAAGGCTCAAAAATAAAATTGTATGGAATGTGGAAAACTCAGTGTCAGCTTGAATATCTCATATTTTTTATTCCAACGGCGCAGACAACACTCAATTTCGAGTTCGTATAGAGGAGTTAGAAGCAGTCAAAGTTTGAGTGTTGACTTGGTGATGTGGTAGACTAAGGAGGATACAAATTGGAAGTTTTCTAGCTACCGGATTCTAGCCAACTTGGACCAAATTCCAGGCAAAATTGTGGGACAGATAATTTGACTCCTTCATGTGAAAAATCCTAGATCCGGATTCCTATTGCAACAAATCTGAATTACTTCTTCCATTGTGTTACATGATTATTTCATTATTGTGAAATATCAAAGTAATTTCTGAAGCAGTCTACACAAATAATGTTGCGGAGATAAATCTAAGTGCTGAAACAATCTGAACAAAATACAATGAAAAACATCCACATGTGACACAATTATTTTTGGACTAAGTCCCTAGAAAAACCCAACTTGGGAAAACCGGTGCAGTAGATTTGAGGGTTTGTATTATTAAGCAACATAATCTTGAATACAACTAGGGTGCCCACATCCGGCAAACCCTTCAGAGAAATATAGACAAGTTGGTGAGAAAAGTGAGGTATACCTCACTTCTATGAGTACCCGACTGATCTGACAACGTGAGTGAAGCCCTCACTGCCTCTGCGTGATTGCCTACACTGGATCTGCGTAAGCTTGCGTGGGCAAGTTGGGGGCACTTCGTCACTTTGCTCTACAACTGATCTAGCTGATCTAGGGTTGTATTTTGGCCCTCCTGGCCTAGAAAGTTAAACCTCTAGCTATCTCCAAACTAAATCCAAGAGACACTGCGCTGGATCTACGTGATTCTCTGCAGGAACTGCATCACCTCTTCAGAAAATTGCGTTGTCTCTCTTCTGCATAAATGTTGTCTCACTCTGAAATGTATTCTTGGTCCACCTAGTGATTTGATCCTTGATCAAAAGCTATGTCTCCTCACACAAATAAAAAATGCTCAATGGTTCAAGTGTCACACCATATTTTTCATAGGCCCCTCACCCTCCTTCTTATATTCTTCTGTTGAACCTTCAACGACAAATATTAAAACATAATCAAGGGATAAGATTAAATTGGAGGCAATCCATGAATTTATCTAGAAGATTCACACTAAGTTTAATTAATACCCTTTAATTAATCAGTTTCTCTAAGTTTATACTTAGGAAAACATTAAAAATTGATTAATTAATTTAATTGAACCATCTTTAAGTGGAATTTTCCAAAACAATTTCTAGGTTTTATGGAATACATGTGTCCCAGCCTATATACAAAGTTACAAGGCTAGATCACATCTGATGCTACCATTAATCAACACTCCCTCTTAGCGAGGAAAGTGCTCTAACAAAACTACTCAATGTGTTGCTTTGGACTTCTGGAACATCTGCCGCTGTGTTGTTGATGCTGCTCACCAAAACTACACAAAAAATGTTGCATCTGTACTGCTGTTGACTCTGCATGCTACTGCCAACTACCATTATACTGCAACTCCCTATGAATTCTGCAACCATGCTGTTGCACAACGTGAGCACTGCTCTTGATCCGGATTTATGCAGGAACGCAACAGAATGAACATATAAACATAAATACAGAGATGCAGTGGAAATAACACTTCATTTCATTAATATAAAAGAACTGAAATTTTCTTACAGACAGAATGGGAATAAAACTAGCTAGGGCGCTGGTAGCTATCTCTGAGAAGAGATGTGGCAGCTACATGCCTCTGAACTCAGTTACAATGAGGCTCGAGGGCCTATTTATCATTTAGAAACAATGGGGAATCCTAAACAGCCAAAACCCTAACCCTAGGAGATGAAGCGCCAAAACTATGGGCCCCGTTTGGGTAAATTGGTGTTTCAACTTCCCAGGGGCGTAACTTTGGCATACGATCTCCGTTTGACGCGTACCATACCTCGTTAGAAAGATCTATCCAAGGACTACAAATTTGGAACGAGCAACATGGTCCATGGACCCATGTTGCTCTTCGTTTTCCCAAAAAACGTCGTTTAGGGCCTCAAAATGGCTCCGGAAGTTTAGGACCCGAAAAACTGCTAAAAATAGTAAACTGTGCCGAAACTGAAAAACTGAAATAGACAATGGTGGAGCCCCAAGTGGAATAGGCGGGTGACCACCAATATCCACCTGGATCAGCTCTACACTGCATGAGCACTACTCTGCAATGCACTATTGCTGCTCATATGTTGCTGTTGCTCAATTACTGCTGAACTGTTGCTAATTACAACAGAAAAACATCAGAAATTGGACAAGTAGATCTTCAACTAAAAAATAAGACTGACTTTTTCTAGTTTCTGCACTAGCTCTCTAAATATACTGTGTTGTTGCTGCAATGCACTGCGTGAGCACTGCACTGCGTTGTTGTTGCTCAACTGTTGATGTTGCTGCTCCTTCTCTGCGCTGATCAAGCTCTAGTACTGCTAGGTACTGCATTGTCTTCTCATCTTCTGCTGCAACTGTCCATCCTGCTACTGTCTTTAGGCTTCGGTAGCTCACATGTGATCTAAGAGTTCAGAAATACTCAAGGATCCCGCCTCCTTGTAGATTCTGGATCTACAAATCCAAGTCAGCCCACTTCTCTCCTTTCAGAACATGAGCTAACATAGCACAATATTTTTCTGCCTCAATCTTGGCAGCTCCTGCTTGTGGATCTTCCTTTTCCTCTTTATCATTTTTCTTAAGAGGACAATGTGTGGCATAATGCCCCACTTCCCCACACTGGAAGCACTTGATATTGGACATATATTTCTTCTTCTGTTTCTTTTTCCCTTTTGATACAAGAGAAGTGTTATCTTCTTCCTCCTTCTTGACCTTTGAACTGCTATTGCCATCCTCTAAGTGGATTTTTAGGAGATATCTCTTCAACTCTTCTTGCTATAATGCTACCCACATTGCTTCCCATCCTGGAAGCCTTTCTCTTCCCAATATACTTTGGAAAAAGAACTGATAATCCTCTGAAAGAGAGTTTAGCATGAGCCTTACTAGCTCTGACTCTCTAGGAGCAGATCCTACTGCAGACAGTTGATCTCGGTTTTCCTGAATCTGAGACAAGAAGGAGTCAAAACGCTCTCCCTTCTTCATCCTGATATTCCGCATCTTCTCTTCAAGGTACATCTTCCACTGCTCGGAAGATCCTTGGTATAGCTTTTCCAGCCCTACCCACATTTCTCTAGCCATGGTCTTTGCTGCTATGTGGGGTATGATGTGATCCTTTACTCCATCTAGGATCAATCGCTTAGCTCTTGCCATATTCTTCTTGAATTTCCTCAGGTGTGCTGCATCAAGAGGTTCTGCAACTGCACTGTCTATGAGGGCTTTCAGATCATGCTCATCAAGGAGAAATTATATCCTTGACTTCCAAATATCATAGTTGGAGGCACCCTCCAATCTATCTTGGTCACACAGTCCATCGCTGGCCATCTCCTCAAATTTGTCGAAATATTCCTCTAATCCTCTGCTCAGCTTGACTTATGCACTCCATGAGAAGTAAGCCACTGCTTTTGCTGCTGCACGAAAAAAATTGAGTTTCTGTGAGTAAGAAACCCTTTGAGGTCAAGAAATCCCCAACTATGTTTTTCAGAATTTTCTGACGCTTATGCACCAGCTCTTATTGCTGTGCAGTAACTGCGTCCTTCAGCTACGATGATCTTCTACGATGCCTCTTTTGCAATTGAAAAATATTACCCCTCTGTCAACTCTCTTAGAGGGAGCCTTTTATGCACTGAAATGCCCTCCTCGTTTGGACAACGTAATTTTCTGGGAGGGTTTCCTGCTGATTACGTAGATCCTAGACTCTTCAGTACTGATCTGCTGGTTCACTTGTGTTTCACCTGCACTTTAGCTTGAATAAGCTTTGATACCATGTGAAAAATCCTAGATCCGGATTCCTACTGCAACAAATCTGAATTACTTCTTCTATTATGTTACATTATTATTTCATTATTGTGAAATATCAAAGTAATTTCGGAAGCATTCTACACAAATAATGCTGCGGAAATAAATCTAAGTGCTGAAACAATTTGAACAAAATACAATGAAAAACATCCACATGTGACACAGCTGTTTTTAGACTAAGTCCCCGGAAAAACCCAACTTGGGAAAACCGGTGTAGTAGATTTGAGGGTTTGTATTATTAAGCAACAGAATCTTGAATACAACTAGGGTGCCCCCATCCGGAAAACCCTTCAGAGAAATCTAGACAAGATGGTGAGAAATGTGAGATATACCTCACTTTTGCAAGTATCCGACTGATCTGATAGTGTGAGTGAAGCCCTCACTGCCTCTGCGTGATTTCCTACACTGGATCTGCGTAAGCTTGTGTGGGCAAGTTGGAGGCACTTCGTCACTTTGCTCTACAACTGATCTAGCTGATCTAGGGTTGAATTTTGTCCTGGCCTAGAAAGTCCAACCTATATCTATCTCTAGACTAACTCCAAGAAAAACTGCTCTAGATCTGTGAGATTCTCTGCAGGAATTGTGTCACCTCTTCAGAAAACTGAGCTGTCTCTCTTATGCGTAAAGGCAGTCTCACTCTGAAATGTATTCTTGGTCCACCTGACCAATCTATGCTTCTGCCCCTCTCTAGATATGATCATTGAATCATAATCACTTAGAAAACCCTGCCCTAGTGATTTGATCCTTGATCAAAAGCTGTGTCTCCTCACACAAATCGAAAATGCTCAATGGCTCAAGTGTCACACCATATTTTCCATAGGCTCCTCACCCTCCTTCTTATATTATTTTGTTGAACCTTCAACGACTAAGATTAAAAAATCATCAAGGGCTAAGATTAAATTGGAGGTGATCCATGAATTTATCTAAAATATTCACACTTATTTTAATTAATACCCTTTAATTAATCAGTTTCCCTAAGTTTATACTTGGGAAAACATTAAAAAACGATTAATTAATTTAATTAAACCATCTCTAAGTGAAACTTTCCAAAACCATTTCTGGGTTTTATGGAATACATGTGTCCTAGCCTATATACAAAGTTACAAGGCTAGAGAACATCGGATGCTACCATAAATCAACACTTAGGTCAAAATCCAGGTTTTTCAAAATCCCCAGTTTGTTTTATAAAATAAAAAAATATAAAAAAAAGGGTGGACGAGTGGCCAAACCTTGTCGACCCCTTTGCATGACATAAAAAAAATATTATTAAAATAAGGGGGTTGGCGGCCATGACCCCGCCGAGTCCCTCGCCCACCTTAACAGTGGCTTCCATATATGATATGCGTAGGCAGGGCTGTTAACCCACCTCCCAACCCACATGCCACCGTATCATACGGAGCATGACGACTAGCAGAAAATCCGAAGGCGGGCCACCCAATGCGGTCCCGCCCCCCCCACTTCCATATATTATAATATATTCGATGAGTTAAAAAAACATTTGGCACAGTTTCATAAAACATATTCCGACTTTAAAAGGAGGGGGTGGGGTTTGACCACTCGACACCCTCCCACAAACCAAGGATCTCTAACTATTCGCCCAATGACTTCCTTTGGGAAGTCTGCCAGAAATTTTATATAAAAACTCTACATTTCATAAGTGCGCCTAGGAAGCCAGGAGAGGGAACTTAAATCGAGACGGTGGAAGCATGAGCATTGTGGAGGAGGGGGGCAGAACCATGATCTGAGCCATTTTCCAGAGGGTCCATATTTTCACTTTGTTAGATTGAGGCAAATTTTATATGGATTCTGCACCTCTCGACACCACGAATCCAATGGTGTTGTCCATTTCTTCATTGGAGGTCTGCAAATTTCAGGAAATTTCAACTATGGAGGTATAAGGGTGTAATTTTTCATTTATACTTGTACTTTCATTTTTTGCCACTTAATGAAATAGGGCCTCCCCACTATTTGAGCAGGGCCTGGAGACATAGTCCCTCCTAGACGAACTATGATATCAATTATGTGTCTTCCTGCATGATGTTAATTGCTTCTCTCTTCTTATGGTTATGCCTTTAAAGTCTCTTGTTTAAGTTGCAATTTTCACATGTAATTCTTTAACACATCTCAAGCAAAAGATTTTTGGATCTCTTCACTAGCAAACTAGCTCACAAACTTGGTTTTTCAACCCTCCACTGCAAATGCCCTGTAAGATAACACAGTTTCTAAAGGATACTGTGCTATGGTAGATGGATGAAGTTTGGCCTGATGCCATATGGTGGACTGAAGCTCAAATTAACCTTTCTGAGTGGGCACTTTAAGGCCCCCGAGGATGAGGGTGGGATTTCCACTCGGAAACACCCTTGTGCTAAACAGCAGAGCAGACTCTGCTAAACAGCTGAAGCATGTAGAAAGTCATAAAAGACCTAGACATAAACAATAATAAGAATGCCTTCTATGGCTGCCATCCCCTTCCTTATATGCTTTGTGAGCTTCTTCATCCTTGGTCCCACTCATTAAAGATGCTACTCCCATGCATACACTCCTCCTCCATAACTGCACTGTCTTCCACTATCTCCACTCCCTCCATGACATCTTTGTTGATTTGGTCAACCTTGACCCCATCCACATGCATTGACCCCATTCACACCAAGGGTTGCTTTATTTCAACTAGCTACATTGATCCATTTTCACACTAGAAGTGGTTTTATTCCTACTAAAGAGATTTATGGTTCTATCTACCCACTTATTCATCTAAGTTATGAACAAAAGAAAAATTTAATATTCCAAATAGCTAAAAGCTAATTAGGAATATTACATAAATTAAGAGACTTATTAACTCTAGCAAGAATTTTGTACTTCTAATGATCAAACCTAAGAATGATGTTGATAATGAAGCCTTTCAAGGTTGTGATTCAAAGTTGAAATTTGATTTGGTTGAGGTTATTAACCAGTATGATGAGATGTTTCAGGAGCCTAAGGAATTTCCTCCCAAAGGAAGAATCCAACTTGAAATCCAATTGCAAAAATATTGTCCTCTTCCTAACATTGACATGTACACGATGTCAGTGATGGAAAATGCATAAATTAAAAAACAAATCCAAGAGTTGCTTGAAAAGGGGATAATCTGACCAAGTACTTTTCCATGCGGTTCACCTATTTTTTTAGTGCCAAAGAAAGATGGAATATGGCGCATGTGTGTGGACTTCCTTGCATTGAAAAATATTACAGTAAAGAACCGCTACCCTTTTCCTAGAATTGATAATTTACTTGATCAATTGAAAGATGTTATGTATTTCACTAAGTTGGACTTGAGGAGCAGCTATCATCAAATTAGGATCACTGAGGGTGACATATGGAAGAAAGCATTCAAAACAAAGCAAGGTTTGTTTGAATGGTTGAATATTCCCTTTGGGCTTTGTAATGCTCCTCATAATTTCATGTGTGTGATGAATGATATATTGAAGCCTTTCCTAGATGAATTTTTGATAGTCCACTTAGATGACATATTAATTTTCAGCAAGTCTCGTGAAGAACATTTCATGCATGTCAAGCAAGTATTAGATGTCTTGAAGAAAGAACAATTATTTTTAAATATGTTGAAATGTGAATTTGGAAAAACTTCTTTTCGTCTACTTGGGTCGTATTGTTGGAGGAGGTGAGTTGAAAATAGATCCCTCCAAGGTTGATGTCATTTTGAATTAGACAAGGCCCAAAATAGTGACAGAGGCTAGAAGTTTTTTGGGAGCAACCCAATATTGGAGAAATTTTATTGCTAACTGTTCTTCTATTGCAGCTCCATTGCATGCATTGAGAAGTGTGAAGCAAGTTTTTCAGTGGGGAGGCAAACAAAAAAAACCATTTAAGACATTGAAGGAAAATATTAGTTGATATATTTTACTTGCACTTCATGACTTGAGACATTCATTTGAGATACAGACTGATGCAAGTGACTATGCCATGGGCGCAGTCCTAATGCAACATGGTAAGCCCATATGTTTTCATTCATAAACTTTAATTATGCAGTGATTAACTATCCTACATATGACAAGGAATTGTATGCATTCGTGCAAAGTGTGAAAAAGTGGAAACACTACTTAATGGTTAAGGAAATAATCATTCACATGAATCATCAGCCATTGCAATACTTGCAATCACAAAAAAAGCTACAACAAGCGAGGCACTTATGATGGATGGGATTTATTCAACAATTCCACTTGGTGATAAGGTATAAGAAAGGTATCTATAACAAGGTTGTTAATATGATTTCTAGACCAATTGTTAGTGCATCCATTATTCTTAAGCATAATTTTGTCATGCATGAGATCTATATTGAACAATATGCTTTAAATAATGATTTCAAAGATGTATATGCGACTTTGTGTCAAGGTAACCAAGTAGAGGAATTAGATTATCATGTGTATGATAACTTGTTGTACCATCTTGTAAAGCTTTGTATTCCACGGGGAGAGAGATTCAACATCATAAGGGAAGCACATACTTCTCTTATTGCTGGTCATTTTGGTGTAGGTAAGACAGTGGCACAATTACAAAGGTATTGTTACTGGCCTCGTATGCTTGAAAATGTCTCACAATTCATAAGAGGATGTTCATTATGTGTTGTCAGTAAGTATAGAAATAGAAAGTTGGGATTGTATACACCACTTCCAGTACCTTCTTGTCCATGGGAAAGTGTTTCTATGGATTTTGTAGGAGGTCTACCTGTGTCTAGGAGAGGTAATGATTATCTTTATGTAGTTGTGAATAAGTTCAAAAAAATGTGTATAATGATGCCTTGTAAAAATCAGGTTACAGCTGAACAGACTGCTCATATTCTTTGTTGCCCACATCCATTGTTGATCAAGATTCTCGCTTTGTCAGGAAATTTTGGTCAAGCTTGTGGGGACTCATGACACCAAATTGAAAAAGAGTACAAAATTCCATCCACAAACAGATGGCCAAAGAGAGGTGGTGAACAGAACAATGATACATCTTCTTCGTGGGTATTGCAACAAGCATCCTAAATTGTGGGATGAACATTTGCACTATATTCAACATGCTTACAACCGGACCAAATAGTCATCGATTCAAACCTTTCCAATTGAGGCATGCTTGGGATACTTGCCCAAATATCCTTTACATTTTATATTTGGGAAAGATGTTGTTATTGATGGTCACAGTGACATACACAAAGCCGAAATATTCATTGAGCAAGTTCAATTGGTACATCAAACAGTTCAAGAAAATCTGGAGAAGAGTCAAGTCAATTACAAGACAAGACATGATAAGCATTGTGTGGATCATAGTTTCCAAGTCGTTGATGAAGTTTGGCTTCAGATTAGCAAAGAGAGACTCCAAGTAGAAGGTAAAAAGTTGAAACCAAATCGATATGGTCCATTCAAAATTTTGGAAAAGATTGGTAATAACGCCTTCATGTTCGATTTTACTTCATATATGCAAATTTATGCAGTTTTTAATGTTGAAAATTTAAGATTGTATGAGCCTACTTTGATTGAGGATCAAGGAGAGAATGTTCAGATTCCTCCAATTGAAGATTTCTCTCCTAAATATCTTGAAGAATTTCATCAAGACACCAACCTTGACAGAAAAGAAATGACTTCAAAACGAGGGAACGTGGAGTACCTTTGTGTAGGGCTCAAGGGAAAAAATCCAAGAAAATCCAAATGGATTGATATTGTAAGGGTTAGGGAACTGCACCCTCATCTGTTTGTTAACTAAAAGTGATTTTTTGGGGTCCAAAATCTTCCTATGGGGAGGAATGATCCAGTGGATCAAGAAAGTGCTTAAAATTCAAAGTGCTTAGATTGGCTCGAAACCAATTCCAAAGTGTATATCTCATCGCAATGAATCCAAAGCAACCCGTTTCACTCAAATTCTACATCAGATGCTCCCGATATCACATTCCATTCATTTTGGGAAACAAATAAAAAATTGAAATTGAGTTTGCAGGGATGCCCAGTCAGCAGTCTGTACGCCGACTGGGCAGGTTGACTAGGTCCTCCATCGACTTATGGGTGATTGACATGTCGCATACTATTACTAGTTCAAATTTTATGGTTTTCTATTGGTTCATTGGTTGGTGTGGTGACCAAATGAGGGAGAGCCATGTGGGCCAATCAGTGGCTGCCACATGGCCTCCTATCGGCCATGAATTTTTTTTTATGGAGGCCGAGAAGCCCCCGTGGGAATCAAACACCAGACCTCATGCAAGCAAAATAATACCTCCACCAACTTTGCTACTTTTTTTATTATACTATATAGTGTGGCAGTTCTATTTAAAGTTTCATTTCTGCAAGTTTGGAGGTGGGGACTGGGGTTAACCCTAGACCCCGGTCCACCAACTAGGGTCAGGGGTTAACCCCGGCCCCGCAACTTTATAATATGTGTTAAACCAAAGTTTCATACCATATATGAATTAACACCAATAGGCCAAGCGTTATACACCATATGAAACATTGTATTTAAACTTTATCCAAAGTTTTGAGCGAAGAATGGTTTGGAACCAAAGGTTAAGTTCGGCGGTTAGGTTGCAGACATCACACGATGGGTTTCAAATTGTTTTATGCCACAGTCCAATCGACGGGCGAGGAGCAGAACCTGCCTTCGGTAGGGTTCTGCTAACCCCAACCCATAGTCAACCTCAACCGATGGGAACCCAGGTCATTTCAACCCACAGTCAAACTGATAGGAAACTGTACAACAACTTCAACAGAGCGCTACTTGGTGAAATTTTAGTTGGATAAAGGTCGACCGAGTGCGATTAACGGTTCGACAAATTTCACCTGGTGCGGTGGGAATCTTGTCGGCGTAGGGTGAATTTGTCGTTCCACATGGCCGCAAAAGGCCAAAATTGTGGAATAGATTGCAGGGAAGTGCAAATTGTAGGACCGTTAGTAGAAAACTTCATTTGAGCATAACTCAATCAATTTTTTACCTTTTTGAGTGCATAAAGAGCTCAACTAGGGGTTTTTTTACTGTTCTGGAGCCATTGGAGACACCCATTTTATCATTTTAAGCACAATAATAAATTGATGTAAACACATATTTTTGAGCATAATGGAAGAGGCCCAACAGGAGATGTAGCCCAGGAGGGGTGAACTCCTTCATCATTTGTTGTCTTGTGTATACCGTTATGGTATTGATGTCTTCAATATTTTCCGCAAAACTGACTTTTAAAGCATGGTAATGTGTTATTGAAATTTATATAAGTGTTTGAAAATCCTAATCATTTCACTTGCAAATTTCACCATAAAATCTAAATCTTTCACATACAGATCAACTTGTGGTGTCATGTTGTTATTGGTTTTTCATGGTTTTCTTCTTATTTTCTTTTGTTCTTTCCTTTTTGTGTTTTGGAGGGTCTTGGGAATTGGTTGGGAACGAGGAAAGTTAATGGAGTTCGGGAAGAGATGAATGAAGCCCAACATGTAATGTAAGGCCTGGATGAAGCTCGATGCATGAGTAAAGGGCAGCTGAAGACAAGAGTATGACAACCAGTTGGATTGGTTGGGTCCATTAGTGTAAATGGAAGGTGGCAGGACAATCATGAGAAACGTAACAAAAAAGGTGAAGTAAATGGATCTAAGGTGTTATATTCCTTGGCTAGGTTGGGAACTGTTGTTCTCAATGTTGTGCATGTTTTGCATGGATAAAGGGAGTTCTCTTAACCTTGCCTTATGATATCTAGTAATTGTGTTGTGACTATGATCCAGAATTATGCAGGAATGCAATAAAATAAATAAATAAACATAAACAAAAATATGCAGTAGGAATAACACTTCATTTCATTAATATCAAATACTGAAAAATGCTTATAGACAAAATGGAAAATAAACTAGCTAGGGCGATGGTAGCTTATCTCTGAGAAGAGATGTGGTGGATACATGCCTCTGAAATATGTTACAATGAGGCTCAAGGGAATTTTTATGATTTAACAATAAGAGAAAACCCTAAACCATCAAAACCCTAACTCGAGTAGATGTAACACCAAGAGTTTATGAGCCCCGTTGGGGTTAGTTGGGCAGCCATCTTCCCAATGTCGTAACTTGGTCATATTATCACTGTTTGATGCGTATGATACCTCGTTGGAAACATATCTCCAAGGAATACAACTTCTCATGAAATTTATATGAAATTATTAGAGGAATCACGCCAAAAAAATGTTGTTTGGGGCCTCAAAACGGCTCAGAAAGTTCAGGACCTGAAAAACTGCTAAAAATAGTAAATAAGAAAACTGATGAAACTGACTAGTTGGAATAGGTGGGTGGCCACCAATATCAACCTAGATCATTCCTCCCCCCTTGGGACGAAATGGTCTCCATTATGTGCAGAGCCTCCATGAGGTGGGGAAATTTCTGTTGAACAGAGTCCCTGGTGAACCACTTTCCCTGGTGATGGAGTTGGTATGCTTTGACAACTCAGTATAGCTAGATCCTTTGCTAGCAGGTTTTCTTGATATGTGTGTCCATGATCCGATCAGTTGTGGCTTTTTCCATGTATTTTGGGTTTAACTCTGTTGGTGTGAGTTTTTCTTCCATTTCAAATGTGTTGAGTAGAGGTGGAAAGTAGGTCCGAAGGCGGTCCACATTGAACAGTGGGGAAAACCAAGGAATGGTGGAATAATGAGCTCAAAGAAATTGTCCCCTACAACCTTGGTGATGGTGTATGGCCCATATCGAAACAGGAAATTCTTGCAGTGAGGTCCAGCGAGGCGCTCCTTCTGCAAATGTAGCCACACTTTGTCTCCCACCCGAAATTTGTGTGGCACAAGATCTTGATCATGTCATTGCTTGTACTTAGAATTGGATATGTCCAATATGTCTTGAACCTATTGGCCGATGTGCTAAATGTGCTCAATGAAGTTTTTTTCCTTGTCAGCTTCAGACTGGACATGAGCCGAATCTTCTTGAGTAGCTGCAAATGGCATGGCTGCATCAATAGGACATAGTGGCTACAATCCCAAGCCCACCTGAAAGGGGATATGGCCAGTTGAAATGTGGAGAGACTGTTTATAGCTATGTTGTACATAGGGGAGGCCCTCATCCCATGAGTGTGGATGCTTTGAGTTGTACATGCGCAGAACGTGTACGATCATCCTATTGACGACCTCTGTCTATCCATCGGTTTGGGGATGGAAAGTTGTGGACTTGCTCAGCTTGGTGTCCAACATCGACCAAACGCTGGACCAAAATGTATTGAGGAACCTATTGTCCCAATATGAGATGATAGACTGTGGGATACCAAAGTGTACCCACACTCGTTCAAAGAAGAGTTTTGGAGTGGCTTATGTTGTGATATTCTTCTTGCGGGCCGCCATAATGGCCATCTCTGAGAATTTGTCGATGACCAAAAAAACAAAGTAGTTTCCATGCTTAGTAAAAGGAAGGCACGACATGTAGTCCATGGAGATGGATTCCTAAGGTTGAATAGGAGTAGGAAATGGAGTATAGAAGCCCTGTTTCTTGATGGTCGGTTTGGAAATGGCGCAGGAAGTGCAGGATTTGATGTACTTCCCGACATCATGTCGAAGCTTCAGGAAATATAAATACTTCATCAATACTGCCACTATTTTCTCGACCCCAAAATTCCTAGCGACCAAACTGTAGTGCGCTTCCCAAACCATCTTGGCACGCTTGCTTGAAGGAACACAAAGGTGTCCCAGCTGACATAGCAGTGCATCCTGGAGGTGAAAAATTGGAACTTGCTTACCATCCAAGAGCATCTTGTATGTATGGCCGAATTATGGATCACTTCTGTAGAGAAGCGGCCAATCAAAATTCTTGTTCCCACAAGAGTTGAGCACGGTGGTTAGTGCCATGATCGGTGGTTGGCTGAGGCAGTTTGCAACATTATTGGTGTTTCCCTTCTTGTACTTGATGTTCAAATGAAATTGTTGCAGGTACGTGGACCACTTCTGATAGCGATCGTTCTGAAACTTCCCTTATGTCTGTATGAACTACAAGGGTCGGTGGTCTATGTGGATGACCATTTCCTTCCCCAAAATGTAATGCTTCCATTTTCGACAAGACTGGACAATGGAATACTTCTCTTTGTCATAAATGGGATACTTCTAGATTGTGTCAGAAAGTGTCTGACTGTGATATGCCACTAGATGCCCCTATTGAGTGAGAACTACCCCAATAGCATAGTCAGAGGCATCTGTCTCGATCTAAAATGGTTATTGTAAGTATGGTAATGTGAGCACTGGTGCAGAGCATAGGCGATGTTTCAACTGTACGAATGCCTTCTGTTGAGATTCAGACCAAAATAATTTTTCTTTCGCTCTTCCCTTGGTGACTTGACTCAAGGGCCAAGTGATATGAGAGAATCCCAACACTAACTTACAGTAGAAATTAGCAAGACCCAAAAAGTTTCGGAGCTATGTTAGAGTGGTTGGGGCTGGCCAATCCTGAATGACTTGGATCTTCGCTGGATCCACATGCACCCCATACTCATTAATAATTTATACTAGATAATGAACTTGAGTCATGCCAAAAGTGCACTTCTCCAATTTGGCACACAACTTGTGTTGTCGCAGTGTTTGGAGGACCTGTCGAATGTGGTGTTGGTGCTCTTCCCAAGCCTGGCTGAAGATCAGGATGTCATCCAAGTACACCATCAAAAATGAGTTGGTGAATGGCCAAAATATGTCATTCATAACTCGCATGAAGGTTGCAGGAGAGTTCATCAACCCGAAAAGCATGACCATCCTTTCGAGGAGGCCCTCCTTGGATTTGAAGGTAGTCTTCCACACATCGGAGGGTTCGATTGGTACATGTTGATACCCAGACTTCAAGTTGATCTTTCTGAAATATTTTCCCCCCTGAGCTAGTCTAGGAGGTCATCGATCCATGGGATTGGATACCTATTCCAGACTGTGATATTTTTTAGCGCCCGATAGTTAATAGAGAGTCTCCAAGTGTTGTCCTTCTTATGTACCAACATGATCGTGCTCCGAAAAGGAGAAGAGATTGGATTGATGTGCCATTTAAGCAATAACTCTTGGATCTGCCTCTTGATTTCATCATTATCCAAAACAGAGTGTCGATATATCGTCCCATTAGGCAACAGCGCACCTGGGGTCAAATCAATGGAGTGCTTGACCCGACCGTGTAGGGGAACCCCTGTGGGTGAGGAGAAAATGTCTTGGTATTCATCCATGACTTTTTCCATCTATTGTTGCTGCACCAGGGCACCCTGTTTGGAGGCTGTGGCTACAATATTGTTATTTCCCTGTGGGCGAATCATAATGAAAACAAATTTCCTGGTTTGGGAAATATCCTTACTGCATTTCTTGGCATTAATCAAAGAGATGGTGGAAGGTGGTGCTACCTTTGGTATCCTATACAACTTATTTCCCAAAGTAATAATAATATAACGAGGCCTAGACTCATACATAGCATGTCGCTTCCACAAGTATGTTTAGCCTAATAATACATCAAAAACTTCAACAGGAGAAATATCACACAATACCTCATTTGTGAAGAGCTTGATGTTGTAGCGAAGGCGAAAATACTGGCTAAGGTAGAGATCTCTTCCTTGGTGAAGCCACCCAATGGTATACGGCTGTGGGTGTGCTATGGTCGGTAGGCCAAGATACTTCATGAACACTACTAAAATGAGGTTCTTTTGGCTTCCACTATCGACAATGAATTGCAGTGGAGAACCCTTCACGCACATCTAGGAATGGAATAGGCACTTCCCCTCCTTTGGATCTTTGGTTCTTCCTTTTGCATCTTGGTGGTGGCAATGGTGGCACTAGGTTCTGCATCATTGATTTTCCCCTTGTCCGGATCTGACTCAGAATCATAACATGCATATGATTTGGATGCCTTTAGCTCGGCCATTAGTGACTGTTTGGCCTGACACTCACTTGTGTTGTGAGTGGAGATTTTATGAAATTCACACCACTTCCCCGTGTTCTTCTTTGGCTTTGTGGTGTTGTTCTTCACTTGCTGCTTCGGCAGGTTGTCCTGAGTCACCCCAATTTGTCTTCCCCCCTTGTTCTACAATTTGGGGATGCCTTTTCTTGGCTTCGGATTTGCAGATCGAAAGTATCGCTTCTTCTGCTTAAGTGTTTGCTCGATCTTGGCGGCATATCGATATGTTGTGCCAAGCGAGGTAATGTCGAGGAACTCCATTTCCTTCTGAATGTATCTATACAAATAGATGTGGTACTTGAGCACCAATTGTTTCTATGAATTTAATACCCAACGTTGTGTGCAGGGTATGGAACAAATTCGTCAGCTCGTGCATATCTTGCTCCCTTTACTGCAGCAGCGTGGTCCATTGAATGTACTTGCCCTCATAGATCCCCATGGGCTAATATTGTTCCTTGATGTTGTCTCGGAATGAATTCCAAGTAGTTGTAGCTAAAAAAAGTGAGGGTTCTTCCTCATCCCTCTATTCACAGTTTGTTTCCCACCAATCTTAGACATGGGGGGTGGCTTTGAGGAGCGTAAAGGTAATATTTTCTCGATCGAAGAAATCATGGATGGAAAAATAATCCTCCAAAAAATTCAGCCATATATCTACAACGTATGCATATATTTTGCCCTCAAATATGGGAATGTCAAAGTTTACTTATACCTTAAAAGGAGTGGTGCCTCTAGAGTGGTTGCTAGATGAAGATGCGCCGCCGATGGGTGGTCGTTGAAGGATCTAGGAAAAGTTATCCATCATCGATTTCCTTTGTTTCTCGAGGGCCTCCTTGAGCAATATTATGATAGGATCTCCTGCTCCCTCATCTTTATTTTCTTCCACCATGGGTGCCCGTCGGGGTTTGCGAGGATGATATTGCAAAGGTTCAACCAAATCAATTCCTAACTCCTTATATCCCGACCTCATTGGGGACATGCAAAGAAATATCAAGAAAGAGAAGACCGCTCTGATACCACTAATCCATAGTTATGAAGGAACGCAATAAAATACCAAAATAAACATAAAAATAGAGATACAACAGGAATAACACTTCATTTGATTAATATCAAAAACTGAAAAATGCTTACAGATAGAATGGAAAATAAACTAGCTTGGACGATGGTAGCTTATCTCTAAGAAGAGATGTGGCGGCTAAATTCCTCTAAACTGTGTTACAATGAGGCTCAAGGGCCTTTTTATTATTGAAAAATAAGAGAAAACCCTAAACCACCAAAACCCTAACCCGAGGAGATGTAACCCTTCCCGGGGTCGTAACTTGGTTATGTTATCTCTGTGTGACACGTTTGATACCTCATTGGAAATATATACTCAAGGAATACATGTGCTGACATGATTTACATTAAATAATTTGAGTAATTATGCCCAAAAAACGTCATTTGGGGCCTCAAAACAATTTTGAAAGTTCAAGACCCAAAAAATTGCTAAAAATAGTAAATAAGAAAACTAATGAAACTGACTAGGTGGAATAGGTGGGTGGCCACCAATATCCACTTGGATCAAACTATGATTATGTTGATGTCAATATATGCACATATATATATATGTATGTATGTATGTCATTAGGATTGTTTTGTGCTAGTATTCACATGTGTGTGTGTGTGTGTAATTGTCTGACAGGGTCGTCAGGGATCATGATTGTTTTATGCTAATGCTTATATGTATATATGTATGTATGTATGTTGTTATCTGAAAAGGTCATCAGAAATCACTCTTGTGGAGAAATGATTGCATATGCAGGTGAATGGCATGAATATGTTCCTGGTTTATGAGGAATCGAGTGGGAAGGGTAACCCTGATATATCTACAAGGTCAGTATCATGTGGATATGAATTGATATTATATGCTTGTATCATGCCTATGTTTATGTTATGGACAGGTAATGTTCAGGGATACATCAACGGAATGAAAGCAGTATGATCTGTGACATGCTAGGACAAGCATGGATGGTTGAAAGACATTGGAAGCAAGGTTGCCTGCTAGAGACGGTGTGGTCTCTGGATGTGTGGTACTATTTTTATGTATATGTTGTACATGTTGTACATGTTTCATTTGTAATGTTGTGTGCATGCTGTGTTGTGCCCATGTTGTTTATGCAGTGTTATGTATAGATGGTGTTGTGTACATGTTGTCTATGCAGTGTTGTGTGCATGTTGGATATGCAGTGTTGTGTACATATGGTGTTGTGCGCATGTTGGATATGTGGTGTTGTGTACATATGGTGTTGCGTGCATGTTGGATATGTGGTGTTGTGTACATATGGTGCTTTATGCATGTTGCATATGCAATGTTGTGTACATATGGCGTGGTGTGCATTTTTTACATAAGGTGTTATGTGTATGATTGTACATGTGATGATGTGTGCATGTGGTTCCATATACATATTGTTCATGGGGTGTTGTGTGTAGGTGGTTTTGTGTACATGTCGTGCATGTGGTGTTGTGTACACGTTGTGCATGTGGTGATGTGTACATGTGGTGTTGTGTACATGTTGTGTAGGTGGTACTGTGTACATGTTGTACATATGGTATTGTGTGCATGTCGTACATGTTGTTTTGTGCACATGTGGTATTGTGTGCATGTTGCACATGTTATTTTATGTACGATTGGTACTATGTATGTGCATTGCGTAGTCATGGTATCGTGACATGTTTATTCATTTTAATCTGTGTATGTGTATGTATTTTGTGGTGTTGTACACCAAACGTAGGTGTATGTATTGTGTTGTGTTGTACGTTGGGTGTAGGTGTATGTGTTGTATGTCAGGTGTAGGTGCATGTATTGTATGGTGTTGTATGACATGTGTGGTTGCACGTGTGTGATGCACACTATGTGTATGTGTACGTGGTTAAAGAGAAGGCATTCAATGTTTTTCATATGTAGCAACTGATTTGTTTTGCGTACGAAAAGGATCGATTAAAGGATAAGTATGAGTATTTTATTTTAGTTTTAATTATGCATGTGATCTATGATTTTGATTTATGATGGTTACACATTATCTATGATTTTTATTATGATGGTTGCGCTTTGAACTAACTAGATGTGATATGTTTATTCATGATGATTTTTTTCACCAAGGAAAAATTCGTAACTTTTCATTAATAGATAAGTTACATGTTACATGTGTTGGTAGTGTTCACTACTAATCAGGCTTTCAAAAAACCAAATACTGCCAAATCGACATCCAGGAAGACCAAAACAAATCATAATAGCTGATACAAAATTAGATGCCTATAACATCACAAGTACGTTCGGTGCATAACTTACTGGATATAGAGACAAAGCATAAAAAATATATATACAATAGCTGATAAATAGTCCATGGGAGATAAAGCATATCAAAATAACCTCCCAAAACAGGCTGTTCTATCAAACAACCCCATGATCAGGTGCCTCATCTATAAAAGGTCGATGAAAAAACCTATAAACCTGTTCACCGATCTGCTTTGTAATGTGCCAAGTCCCCCAAATCAGCTCCGTGGCTTCTTTGGAAAGCTGATTAGCCATTTTGTTCCGAGACCTGTAAATATGTGCCACAGAGATGGAGTAAAAAAGGATCCTGAGATGATGAACCTCCCGTAGAAGTGTAGACAGTGTGTGCATGTGATAGAGAGCATGTTCATTGAACCAATTGATCACAAGAAGAGAGTCTCCAAAAATCTCAATGAAGTTGCAATGTTTTTCCCGTGCAAAGATCAAATGGAGTCTAAGGCATTGGAGTTCTGCGCAGTTATTGGTGCCAGGACCCAATCCCATCCTTATTTGGTAATGATGGTGATCATTTAAATGAAGGATTGCGCCCCCCCCACAGCCCTGTGCATTAGCCACACCATTAAAATAGGCCCAAGGTTTGCTGCAATCAATCAATTCAGGGACAAAAATCCTGGGGGGTTTTTGGTGTTGATCCATAGGCATAAGATTGTAAGTAGAAATGGTCATGGCACAGATGCGATCACAAAAATGGTTGCGGCACAGATGCGATCACAGTTGATTGGTAGGCCATTGAATATGAATTTGTTGCGACCAATCCAAACTTCCCAAGCGAAAATTAAAGGGAGAGTACGCAGCCTCGGGAAATTTGCGTTCAGCTGCCACCAATTTGACCATGCTTCTTGTAGAGAGTATCCCTGCCAGGGATGTTGGCAGCCCAAACATACAGTAACCTGTGCCCAGATGCCCAAAATAATATTGCAGTGTAGGAATAGGTGTGGGGTATCTTCGCTATTAGACAGGAAATAACAACATCGTGATGGCCCATGGATGGCATGGCGGTGGAGAAAATCCATGGTGGGAATGCATTGGTTTAATATGCTCCAGAATAAGGTTCTGTGTTTATGTGGGGCGTTCAGTTTCCAAATGTTGCGCCACCACCAGGATTTTTGTGGGGGCTCTTTGTGCTGAATTAGTGCCAAGTATCCAAGCTTTGGTGCATATTTCCCGTTTGGTGAGCAAGCCCAAATAAATTGGTCATCCTGATCTGTGATTCGAATATTGGATGCTTTTAATGACCAGATGAAGTTTTGCCACACCTGAAGGCCATCACGAGGGATCCCAAGATAATCCGTCGGCAACCAGGCTTGTCCCTGCCAGGTTGTGTGAGCTGGGTCCGTGATCTGAGTAAGGAAGAAGATATCTCTGCGGGCCAGATGCTCTAAGATTAATGCAGGTAGTTTATAAAATTCGCCACTACCAGACCAAGAATCAGTACCAATTCTCACTGATTCCTCGGATCCGATTTGCCACGATAATCCCCTCTGAATGATATGGGCCTCTTTAGTGATCTCTTTCCAAATGATGGATGCACTAGTGGGCGGCTCGATTCTGTCCCTGATCCAATCAAGGGTATTCCTGGGCGCAATATAATTTGCAACAATGACCTCCTTCCAGAGACTGTGACCAGTGATTAAATGCCAACACATTTTGGCAGCAAGAGCTTTCGAAAAAAGATGGAGATCTTTGATCCCCCAATTGCCCCATTGCTTGGGTGTGTTGATGCGATCCCATGCAATCCAAGCAAATTTAGAATCCTTTTATTGGTTGCGCCATAAGAAATGTCTGCAAATACATTTGATTCAGTTGGTAATACCAATAGCTATCCATGCCAGGGTCATTCAATAGACCTGAATGGGTTCAAGCATTGATTTTATGAGGACTAAACGTCCAGCTCTAGATAGCCATCGGTTGTACCAAACATTGATCTTGCGTTCAAATTTGGCTATGAGCCAGTGCCAATCTTTGATTTGATGTGATATCCCAAGTATTTAAGACCTTCACTGATATCAATACGAACATAAGCAAATAGATTCATGGCAGTGCCCTGTTCCTGGCCCAAGCAGCCAGTCATGATAATAGTAGATTTGAGAGCATTAGGTATCATACCGGTGGCTCTGTAGAAGCTTGTCAAAATTAACCGAGTCCTGTCTAGAGCCATCAAGAAAGATTAGAACATCATCCACAAATAAAAGATGAGTGAGGTGTAATATGTCATTGATCTGGAGTCCATGAATGGTCCCCTGAGCCATTGCAATTTTTAATGAGGACTGAGAGACCTTCCATAATTATAACAAAAAATAATGGTGAGAGAGGACATCCTTGACGTAGTCCTCGCCCC
Source organism: Pinus albicaulis (assembly GCA_034641835.2). Lineage (NCBI taxonomy): Eukaryota > Viridiplantae > Streptophyta > Pinopsida > Pinales > Pinaceae > Pinus > Pinus albicaulis. Next base: position 99,520,584 of record CM076584.1, read on the forward strand.
GCATGAAAGAAATCAGATGCAGTACCATTAAGTAGTATGCTAAAAGTAGCATGAAAAATGCAACCCATAATCCAGTTGATAAATGTATGAGGAAAGCCAGTTTGAATAAGAATGAGATGTAAGTAGCTCCAATTCACATGATCGAAGGCCTTTTCCAGGTCAATCTTGAGGATAGTGAATTTAAGGCGTTTTGTTTTTATGGAGTGGAGGGCTTCTTGGGTAGTACCAATTGCTTCGTGAATTTTCCTATGGTGGAGAAAGGCGAATTGTTCCTTTTCAATGTGAGTGGATAGGAAAGGCTTGATTCAATTAGCAATTATTTTAGAGATGATATTATAAATGCAGTTACATAGTGATATAGGTCTGTAATCATGAAAGCTGGATGGGTGATCTGATTTTGGGACGAGCGCAAAAAAGTAGAGTTAAACCCATCATAAATTCTGCCTCTCACCCTACTGTCCTCGATCATAATCAATAGGTCATTTGCCATCAGTTCAAAAAAGTGAATGAAAAATTCAATGGGCCAGCCATCAGGCCTAGGAAATTTGTCTTTTTTGAACCATTTCAAAACCCCCTCCAACTCCCCCATAGATAAAGGTCCATTGAGGTCATCAATCTGCTCCTGTTCCACATATAGATTGAAAGATTGAGTAATATGCATAATATCCGGGAGATCAATGTTAAGAGGAGCTCTATATAAGTTGGTGAAGTGCTGAGTGCCCAGATCATGTAATTGTGATTGTGTACGCACCACAAAACCATGCTGATCAGTCAGTTCCCAAATAGTATTTGCGGACCTACAACCATTAGCATGTTATTGGAAAAATTTGTGTTTTCATCCCCTGCCTGAAGCCAAATAGCTCGAATATTGAGTCTCCAATCCTCCTCTTTTTGTCTCAGGAGCTTTTCCTTTGCAATCTCAAGGGGAATAAGATGCTCTTTGGAGGTGCTGGACCGGTATCCAATAAGATCAGAGTTGTTGAGGTGTGCAATTTCATCTTCGATCCGATCAAGTTCTTCCCTTTCCAGTCTCTTCTTGTTCTTGACCCATTTAATAGTCAGGTTCTTGATGCACAAGAGATTTTCATTGATAATTTGAGTAGGGTCCATGTCTGGCATTAGATGACAATGCTACCAGGCCTGGGTAACCATAGTGTGATAATCTGGGTCTTGTAGCCATCTGGAATTAAATTTAAAGGGTGGTTGAGCCCTGTAAGGACCACATTCAAATTCCAGGAATATAGGAGAATGATCAGACATTCCCCCCTACCCCACCCATTGATAAGTACGAGCTAAAGTGCTGAGAAGAGGTTGCTTGGTCAGAAATCTGTCCAACCTGCAGGCCAAAGCCACATCACCAGTCCTTCTATTCCTCCAAGTGGGTTGTATCTTTGTGGTCAGAATGTCAATGAGGCCGACAGTCCCAAGCTTGGAGTTGAAAAAATCAGCCAAAGGATTAGGGGTAGCATGAGTACCCCAGGACTCAGAGATGCCCATTGAGAAATTCAAATCACCACCTAGAATAATGTGTGGAAGTGTAAGTAGGGAGCAGGATAGTAAGGAGTTCCAGAAGGCCTCTCTAATTAAGCAGGGTCCATAAACATTTATCAAGGAGAACACCTGCTCAGAGTGACCAAATATAATCTCCATACCAAGTACCCCACCCCATCCCCAACAATTAATCATCTGGGTGGTTTTACAATTGATACCCAATGCGCATCCACCAGATCTTCCGTGGGCATCCAATGTAATGAAGGTCCAGTTCAGTAGGAAAGATTTTAGGATAGCAGCAACCGCATTATCCTCTCCTAGAGTATCTTGTAGAAATAAAATGTCAATAGGCTTCTAAGAAATAATTTCCCTTAGTGCCAATCTCTTATCGGGGTTGGCCAGTCCCCTGCAATTGTAGGAGAGAAAAATCATGATGTAACTCTCAGATAGGATCGCCTTGCTCTAAGGACCCGCATAAGGGATGATTGTGTGCCAGCCTCCACCTCTAAATTTTCCCGCTTGATGGCCTTAGCCATAGAAGATGGTCTGCCTCTTGTCTTATTAGGGAGGCAACCCGACCCCATGCCAATGCCAAAAGCGTCCTCTGAATGAGGTTGAGTGAGGGATCTCAGAAAGTAATTGTGTCTCGAAGTGGATGACTCTGAGCGAGAAAATGAGTGGCAAGAGGTAGGGTCAGTAGATGTGTGTTGAATAATGGGAGTAAATGATGGCGGGGCTTGTGCAATGGTACAACATATCGAAGGGTATCACTGAGTAGAAATAACAGTAACAGATGATATACAAGGAAGAGTAATGGATGATAAATCATAAGAGATATTATAATTCAAAGAGTCAGTTACAAGAGATGTACCCGGGATAGTCGAAGAGCGCTGAGAAGTCACCAGAGTAGCCTGTGCAAGTGATATGGGGTGTGTGACTGGCCAAGTTGGAAGCTGTTGGGTCATCGCCATCCCTGCATCAGACGGATGATCTGGTGCTGTCAGCGGCTCACCCTCCGAATCCTGGCCAGTACTGATAATAGGTTCTGTCTGAGTAGCCACAGTGCGGGATTTCTTAACAAGCAGCTTTACAAAACCCATCTTTGGGCATTCTTTATACAAATGCCCCACCTCGTGGCATTTCCTGCATCGAAACGATACTCCTTCATAATCATATACATGTTTCCACATCATTCCATCAAAGAGCATATTGAAATTGTCATGAAGACCATCTCGAGTGTCTAGGAAGATCAAAATGCGAGCAACTTCCCTGCTACCAGTAACCAGATAGGACCTATTGTGGTCCAGATATAGCCCAAAATTATCCCTAATGTTTCGGAGAGCAGTGTCATTCCAAAATTGCACGGGTAGACTAGGAAATCTCATCCAAATAGGGCCAGCGCCTACGTTTTCCTTGTTGGGATAAAAAATCGGAACCCATCGCTTTCGGTAGACAGGGTGCATTTCTAAATTCTAGTAATGCTTGAGTGCCCAATCTAATTGTTCCGATCGGGCGAATGTAAGGGAAAACCATACTTTGGTCAGCACAAGAACTTCCATCAAAGTTTCGAGAGTGTCTACCCAGATCTCTCGGGTACACTACTTCAGTCGCGCAGTAGATTACTTCCGGCCGCGCACCTTCCCAACCACCATAGTAGCAGCAATGTGCACCCAATCCTCCATGCCACTCTCACGTCCGAAGTTAGAGAATTTGCTAAGCTTGTTCTTCGTGACTCTTTGCTTCTTGCCCTTGTTTGTGCGCCCCAACCCCAGCTCAGCAGAGGTATCAGAGTCCGATGATGAGCTCGTCTTCTCCGGGATGGGAGTGTCCTCTGGAACGTTTGAGAAGATGCCCGAGGCAGAGGAAGGTGCACACGCCACAAATCCACATGTCGTCGCACCCCCGCTATCCGATCTGAAAAACACAATGCCGCAATGTGGAATAGAACCACCAATATTGAGGTGTTCTAAGGTAAGTGATGCCTCCCCAATGCTCTGGTACACCACATCCGAAAATGGCTCTGAGAACCCTAGATCAACCTCAACCAAAGTCGTGTTCTTAGCCAGTGAAATGCCCTATAACCCATTATTTGCGGGTGAGGGTGTGGCAAAGTTGAACTGTTCAAGTTCTCCAATGGGAGATGAGCTGCCCTCCACATTGATATGGGTGGGCTGATATGGCACCACATCCTTTGGAACCGGGTCCATGTCATCCATCCCATCCCCCTCCTCATGAGAATGATGCCCCCAAATGTCAACCCTGGCCAGTGGATCCTCTGTGTAATCCACTTCATCATCGTAGTTACTCATATTGTCCAGTGAAACAGGTTCGGGCCAATACCTGTTAACCACAAACAGAGAAAGACAATGCCCGCATTGACAGGCTAGAGATCGAATCTGGAGCAGCAGAAAATCAAATGGTTACCGGTGGAGCCAGTAACAGACGCAAGGAAATAGGCGCCCACCCTCACTGAGAAAACAAGTTCATACAAAGACCAGTGATGACCAAACAGGGTCCACAAGTCACTGCAATATACCCCACACAAAAATGTTCCAACAAGATCCTGTAGGTGCGATCATAATAGAAACCGCAGAGAATGAGCAGCTAATGGCCAACAAGTAAAACGTGACCCGAGGTTCTGTAAACCAAGCAGCGGCCGATGAAGGGTCCCATTGCTGACCACTAGTAGATACCGAGTGCGAATCAACAGTAGTGCCAATAATACGATAGGCGAACCAGGACTGCAGCTTCCCAGCAAGAGTCTTCAAGCCCAAGAAGAGAGGGTTCACGGGACACAGCTACAAGACCCCACCCAACAACGGTCCCAACATGTTCCTATAAAGGTGGGCGAAGTCAATAGAAACCGCAGATTACATGAAAATGGCCAACAAAAAAAACAAGCCTCGAGGTCTGAAGCCAAACAGTAGTCGAGGAAGGGTTCCCATTCCAACCATTTAGTGGATAACCAAGTTCAAAACAACAGAAATAGGCCAGAAATGCCATAGGAAAACCAGGGTTGCAGCCGCCATGCTAGGGTTTCCTCTGTTCTGGAGCTTCTTCTATTCATGATGATTTGATCAAACATCTAATTGAATAGTTGTGACATGAAGTAAAAAGTATTGCAGGTGTATCTTATTGATGAGTACCAATGAGGTATGATGTGAATTTATTCCAATTTATTTTGAATCTAATGGTAGTTGTGTGCTTGGTACAAGAAAGCACATAATGCCTGTTTTGGGTGATTGGAATTGGATATAAAAGAATGTTAGAAGCAACAACAAAAGGAATTGGAACATGCATCAATATGTTGGTGAAGCACTTCAGGAGCAGGGCCATTGTGGGACACTGTTACCCAATAGTGTCCATTGATTGCCAAGAGCATGTTATGACTGGTATGATGGTTTTGAGGCAGGGATATGCCTTATTTGTTTGACCTTCCGATGCGAGGAAGCCTTGCTAAGGGATGGATCTCCTGGGAAAAGGGATACCGAGGAACTTGGAAGGTGACTGACCGCAAGGAAGGGGGTGACCAGATTTTCCGAGGGACTACGTAGTAGAGAATGGAAGGTCAGGGATGGATTTTTTTTGGCCATTAGAATTTCCATATGGAATCAGATGCACATTGGGAGTGTGCCTTGGAACAATGAGTCAGTAATTGTTCATTGAGAGGACAAGTGGCGCAGGATCGTAGCACTGGACATTGGATGTAGACTTTACTTTGGCATTGGATTCTGAACTTCTTAGAAGGAGGTGAATCCTAGTACTACTTTTGAGGGTGGAGGTGTGAGCCTATGGATTCCCTTGTTGCGGATGTAGACATCGTATCCTAAATTATTTGTTGGTTGAACACATGTGTATATTTTTATATGTGTATATTATTGTAAATACTGTATCGAGTTGTATTATTAAGCTCCATAGGAAGTATGGTTATTTGTTAGTTGAAGCAAATTTTCATAAGTATATGTGGTTGTTATTGTAAATACCGTAATGAGTTGTGTTATAAATCTCCAATAAGTGGTATGTTGTTTTGTTTCAACAGGTTATTCATTGTAAATACTACAAAAAGATATGTTATAAAGATCCATGAGCAATATATTTTGGTTTTTTAGCAGTTTTGTTGGTTGTAGGTATCATTGAACACCAAGTAGGGTGTTACCCTAAGGGGGAGAGTTATGTAACATCGCTAGTTAAAAATCCATGTAATAAAGTTAATAAAGGCAAAATAAGACCAAGGTCATGGTACATGTATTCCAAGATGATTGTTGGGAAAAACATCCTAGTGTGGGTGTTCATTTGGTTTATTATGGCTAAAGGAAGAAGGCAATGGAAAAGGATTTGGAAAGGAAAAATGGAATTTTCCGCAATTTATTTAAGAAAATAATGGAAATTAGGAGAAATGGAAGGTGAAAGGTCATAGGTTGCATGTGAGGAGGAAAATGAGGGAAAATAATGAAAAATGAAGAAAATAGAGGCCTCATTGATAAAAAGGCTTATGAGGATCAGTTGGTAGCTTTTGTCAGTTCAGTTTTGGATCTCTCCCTCTATTCTCTCTCTCTCTCTCTCTCACTCTTGGACACTTAGAGTTTTCTTGGAGCACTCTAGCATTGGATCAAAGAAAGCAAAGGAAGGACCAAGAAGGCAAAAGGGAAGAAAAGATAAAGCAAGGAAGAGAAAGATCAAGCGGCTACAGTGGTATTACTTGCAGGTATCGATTTGCATGTGTGACTTCCTTGCTAGATTTGGCATGCATGTGTGTATTTGGTTCTCTTGTTGTCATTGGCATGGTATTTTCTAGGTGTGACAGTGTTCTTCATCCTTGCCTTGCCATTTATGGATAGCCATGGTGTGATGGGTTCTCTTGTATTTGGTTGTGTTGGATTTCCAGATGGTTTTGAAGCCGAGTGAGGTGGTCTCTAAAAGAAATAACACATGGCCTAGGAATCACTGGACCAGAGAAGGTGGGATTGTGATAAAGATGGATTTTGTGTGCCTCGGTAGGCCTAGGAATTCTCGACCGGTGAATGGTAGGATATACAGTAAATACTAGAGGTGTGTGCCATCAATCAGGCCTTAGGAATCCTCGAATGGTGTGAGGCAGGATATACAGTAAATCCTAGATGGTGGAGTCTCGATTAAGCCTAGGAATCCTCGACCGATGAATGGTGGGATATGCGGTAAATCCTAGAGACTAGGAGGCATGAAAATTCCTCATGGTGTAGGTGTAAAAATACAGTGGCATCCATGCTTTTTTAGGGCCTAGTGATCCAGTGGGGATTGCAGTAAAGCATGAGGAAACCTAGTTTTGTTTGGTTCTGAGTCCCACATTCATGCTTGGAATATGGCATGAGGGTCATAGGATGAAAGAAATATTTGGTTCAACCAATCTATGGTCGAGTGGTTCATGGAAGTCCTAAACTTAGTTGGATTTTTCATTCATTAATAAGAGTTTTTTCTCATCAGTATTTCATGTGTAAATGTATTGGTTCATATGTGGTTTTTATGGTCGTTATATCCTTGTCATTTAAGTTGGTTATATGTTGGTTATGAATATGTTTTATGGCAGAATAGAAGTATGTTTCTCATCATGTTTTGATTAGAAATTGAATGTACAATGAATATATGACCTAATAGGTGATAATGTAGCTATTATGACACCGAAACAATGCTTCTTTATGAATCTTAGATAAGTATGACACCCGTATACTCAGATCTGTTGTTATGTCTTGTAGATTGCATATTTGTGACATGTTTAACAAAATGATTGTCATGGCTAGTAGGCTTCAGATCAAGTACTTGCACCAATTATTGCATTAGTATATTTGTTCCATTATTATTATTCATTTCTGAAGTTTTCATGAAGTTATAGGAAATGACCTGAGGCTTGACCTTGAAAAAGTGGCTCAAAATCTGGGATCACTGGCACATAACTCCCTAACAAAGTTCACTGTCGTTGGCATGCCTTGCTGTGGGAGCAACTGGAAGGCCTTAGTTGCACGCATGGCTTGTCTTGGGAGTGGATGAGCGTCTAGTTCAATGAAATGTCAAGTTGTCTCAGGGGTTGGCCACATGGAAGGGTTGGTTGGCTCCTAAAGGTTCTGTAGCATGTGTCGAAGGTCAATTTGGTTTCGTTATGTCGGTTCCACTTCCTTAACTGTACATGGGGAGTTGAATCACATCATAGTAGCCTCTCATCGCATGTTTACCCCATTAGACCAATAAACTTAGGTAAATGTGGGAGGAGGGTGTTACAACCTAAATATGATTTGACATGAAAATCCCTCAAGATAAGATTATTGAGCTCGCTACTATTTGAAACATAGTTCATGTTCTGAATCTCACCAAGCCATCTGCCATGAGGTGATACTCCTAATCCCTATCACCTTCACCTTACTACAACAATATTTGCTTCAGCCGCTGGTACATGTCATCATGTTTCCCTACATGCAAGATTCACTCCTTTCAATCTGTCCCATATGAACTCACAGTTGAAATGTGATTCACCTTCACTTTCCAAATAAGAGCATCTGCAACCATTTTATCCTTTCCCTTTATGTACCTGATCTCGAAGTCAAACTCACTTAAGGTATCCAACCATCTAGATTTCTTGGCATTCATATTGGGTTGGTCAAGTAAGTACCTCAATCCACTATGATCACTAATAAAAATAAACCTCTTGCCAAGAAAATAATGTCTCCACATATTCAATGCATGAATGATAGCTTCTAACTCAAGATCATGTGTCACATAGTTCTTCTCATTCTCACTTAGCTTCCTTGACTCATAGCATACCACCTATCCTTCCTGCATCAAGACCCCACCAATTCCTTCCTTTCAAGAATTTGTATAAACTACAAACTCCTTATCAGGGTCTGAAATCTTCAAAACTAGAGCATTTGTAAGTGAATTCTTCAATTTCTCAAAGATAGCTACACACTCCTCTGTCCATTAAAACTTCTCCCCTTTTCTCCGCAAAGATGAAATAATATATCCAATCTATGAGAAGTTCCAAATGAACCACTTGTAATAATATTCTAGTCCCATGAATGATCTGATATCATCCACATTCCTAGGAGCTGGCCACTCAATGCTAGATTTAATATTTTTTGGGTCCACTGATATCTCCTCCTTGGAAAAAACATGCACCAAGTAGTGAACTTCAGTTTGAAAGAAACTGCATTTGCTGAGCTTGGAATATAACTGACGGTCTCCCAAAAATCTCAACATTGTTTCCAGGTTCTTTGCATGCTCTTCCTCATTCTTAGAATATATCAATATATCATCAATAAAAACTTTCACAAAATTGTCCAGATAAGGACACAACACACTATTCATCAAACAAATTAAAGTGGCTGGAGCATTAGTAAGACCAAATGGAAGCACCACAAACTCATAATGTCCATACCTTGTATGGAATGTGGTCTTGCAAATATCTTCTTCCTTGATGCGCACCTGATGATATCCTGATATCAAACAAAACATCAATCCTTGATAATGGATACTTGTTCTTGATATTCACTTTATTCAACTACCTGTAATCAATGCAAAATCTAAGAGTACCATTCTTATTATTTACAAACAATACAAGTGCAACCTAAGGCGACACACTTGGGCCTTATGTATCCTTTATCAAGCATTTTCTTAAGCTGCAACTTCAATTCCACCAGTGCTCATCATGTACGATGCCTTAGATATTGGTGTTTCTCTATGCATCAACTCACTAGAAAATTCCACTTCCATATGAGGAGGAAACTCTAAAATATCTGTAGGAAACACATCCTAAAGCTTCTATAAAATATGATACCTCTTCAACACTTTATCAACCTCAACATCCTTCCCTTTGTTACTAGAAATATGAACTGTGAACAACACACACCCTTTCTGCAACTGTCCTTTTCCTGCATAGTTGTAACCATTCTTATTGATGTCAAATTCTTCTTTCCCTGCAAGACTCACACACCCTTTCTGCAACTGTCCTTTTCCTTCATATTTGTAACCATTCTTATTGATGTCGAATTCTTCTTTCCCTGCAAGACTCTTCTTTCCCCATCATCATCTAGGCACTCGATAGCCTTGTCATAGAAATCTTCCTTAGTACTATGAATGAAAAAACAATCCATGCCCAAAAGCATATTTTATGATCCCAAAGGAAGCACATTTAGATGTGCTAATGTAGGCATACCATTCAGCTCAAATGCATAAGATCTCACCCAAAGATGAACTCTTCTCTTGGTCCCTGTAACCAACTGCACTAACCTAGAATCTGCATGCACTTCTTTATTCAAACAACTCTTATCCACCAGGTTAGGACTGATATAAATATAGCTACATCCAATATCAATCAAAATGGAAACAAATTGATCGCAAATCTTACCTTCCATCTCAATAATGGATGTCTGATGATTAGACTGCATGTTATCCACTACTGCATAGATCGAAGGAATACTATGCCCAACATATCCAACTGTCTGTGCCTCTTGAGCACTATAAATATGAGGTCTACCACCCTTATGCGATGAAAAATCTCTTCTGTGATGCTCTCCACCACAAGTCCAACACTACAAAGCCTTCCTGCCATCACCCTTATTCTGCTCCTTAGGTTAAGACCCATGTCCTTTGTCAACCGCATTGAACTTCTTATAAGGTGCTACATTCTCCTTATCACCTGCATCTTGAGGTATTCCTCGCTTCTTATCCCAATTTCCTTTAGACTTCTCATTAATTTTCGAATCTCACTTAGGCTCAGACTTGTGCTTAGATTGCTCATAACAATGCTTCGACTTCCTAATGACTTCCTCCAATGACCTAATCTCATCATATTCAATATGATCGTTAAATTCTAAAGGAAATAAACTAATGAGCCCTTGGACATTTTTATTCTCATCCTTATACTTCAAAACTCCAGAAAATTAGTTGTGTAGTCTTCATCTGTCATAGACCCATATTTAACTCGTAGAAATCCTTAGCCTTTTCATCATAATATCTCTCTCACAAGTCCTTCTTCATGAATAGTCTTTTAAACTCATGCCAACTCAACTCCTCTATCCTGATGCTTCTGACATGCTTCACATATTCCCACCAGATGTTTTCTCTTCCCTTGATATTGAAGATCACTATATTGGATTTCATATTCTCTGAATAATCATGCAATCTGAAGAAATTCTTCATCCCAAGTATCCTTGCTTCTGCATATTCTAGTTTATCCACATCCCCATCAAAAGTACAAGGCTTGGCTTTCTTGAGATCCTTTAGAAAATACTGCTTCTCACTTATCCCATAAGGATGTTGGTGGCAATGATGATGATGTCTCTCATAACTGAAAATAGAATAAAATCCATGAGTGCCAACCCACATGTTAGGTGTATCCAAAGATCTGCCACCTCTGACTGTACCATCCCTTTCCAACCTGTATCATGAACAAGACATGTTTCCATATGCCCCATCTATGTTTTCCTCATGTCCATGGTTGATCCTCAGTTGTCCCTGCTTCTTCAAATTTGAAAGACTCTCAAGGATGATTGCATTAACTTCTGCTTGATTTTCCTAAGCTCTAGAAAGCCTTTCCAGTCACTTAATTAGCCTGTAATTTTCTTCCTGACAACTTCTAATTTATGCCTTAAAACTTCTTAGTGTATATGTTATATCAGGAGAGTACTCATCTCATTTTTTTTTTAACTAACCTATAAGGAGAGTCTCATGAACTGTAATCCAGCATTATGCTCATCATATTTGATCTTCTATCTCCAGCAAACATGCAATGTAGGATAAACCAAATATAAACATAATCAAAATCATACCTTTGCGAAGTTCTAGGGAGGTTATCTAGTCGGAAAAATCAATCCAGATTAGCAAAATATATCTATATAATCACATAAACATATCAACACCTCAACATCATAACATATAACATACCAACATCATCATCATGAAAAAAACTACAATAATAACATTCAAAATGCATGTCTGACATACTATGCATACATAACCATAACCATCACAATGCATGCACAACAAACACATTGGCCACTAACATGCATACATAACAATCATATTTATCCCATCTAGTCTAAGTTTTTGAACTTGGAAGCTCGGTAAATGCCTCCTCCCACATTTACCCATTTATAAAAGCTTACCAAGGTAAACATGAGATGAGTGTCACTATGATATGGCCCAACATCCAAGATCCAGTTATGGAAGTGGGGTCGACACACCGATAACTTATAAACATCCCTTAAGGACTACATGTTACATTGGAAAATACCTCCTCATCAACTCAGAGGATAAGTCCAACTTGGACTTAAGTAAAACCCTAATTTACAGGCCTATTTTCCTTCGCGATCTCATGAAATTTAGGTAGTGTGACCTTAGTGAAGGAATAAAGCATGCATTTCTAGGTTAACGCGGTCTACAGGTTGTGGAATCGCTTTAGAATTCTTGTTTCCCTTTTATGGGGTGTGTTACAATGGAAAATAGGCCTGTAAATAAGGGTTTGACTTCAATCCAAGTTGGTCTTCTCCTCTAAGCTTATGAGGATGTATTTTCCAATGCAACAGGACAGACAACTCAAGATCCTACAAACCACTCTAGATGGTCAATTCCTAAGCTGGAGATATTTTCAATAGGGAATCTGAGCCATTTTTTCAGGCTAGCCTCTAGAACATTGCCCAAAATTGTTTGTAACTTTCTAGAATGCAATCAAATGTAATGACAATTCTAAGCAATCAAAACTCAAGTAATAAATTGACCTAGACATGCCTAATCCATGATATGCATTTCATCAAACATATGGTAAACATGAAAGCTACAAGTCATGAATCCATATATGGTCATAAGGGTTTGTGCTTCATATAATAATCACCAAGAAGGTCTAATTCCCTCTCAAGATAGCTACAATAACACTTGTTATCCCATGCATTCATCAACTATTCAATAACTTATCGAAACATGACCGGAGCCATAAATAGAATAATCCATATAATCAACATAAAACCATGGAAAATCAACCATAACATCACCAACATAATCACTACAAATGATCATGGATCACAATTGGAAAACATCTCATATTAACATATGAAAATTCCAACCAAGTGAGGGACTTATGCATACCACCCGACCATAGATTGGGATCATAAGGGTCAAACCAACACAAAATCATCTAGGTCTTCCAGAGGCCAAACTATCTCAACCCTCAACCACAGTGATTTCACCTCTACAGTTCATAAATCACTAACATCAACCAGATCAGTCTCTACCGAAGTTGTCTAGGGCTCCAAGAATTAGTATGTCAACCCATTCCTAACTTAGGGATCAAACACGTTTGTTCCAACCCGCAGCTCTAGGGACTAGTAAGTCAACCCACAAGGCTCCAGAGTGTTTGTCCCAACCTGCAGGTTCCAGGAGCTAGTAACTCAACCCAATTTGTTCCAGGGGACCAGAGTGTTTGTTCCAACCCATAGCCATAGGGAACCTAAGAACCAATCAGAAAAACAAGTGGGAAAACCACAACACCATGGATATCCAGGAAATTGAAAGGCAAGGTTGAAACCATAGTCAATCCAGGAAAATATCCATGCCAATGACAACACATAACTAGAGAACCACATGCATATACCGTGCATGCAAAAATCAGAAAAGAAATCACATAAGAAACCTACTGCCTACAAAGTAATATTGTTTTAGTTGTTGATACAACTTTTTCCTTGCGCTCCCTTCATTTCCTTTACTTTCTTTCTCCAATCCAAGTTCATGCTAGAATGATCCAAGAATAATCTAAGTGTTCAAGATTATGAGAGAATGAGAGAATTAAAGGAGAGAGCCAAAACTGAATTGACAATAGTTGTGAACTATTTCTATGATGACTTTTTATCATTGATGCCTCTATTTTATTCATTTTCCCTCTAATTTCCTTTGCATGCGAATTTGTGTCCCTTCATCTTCCTTTTATCCTATTTTCCTTTATTTCTATAATTAAATGTCAATTATTGCCCCTTTGCCTTTGCCAATTTCCACAGTCATCATTTAATCACAAGTGATACCCACTATAATGTTTTTCCCAACATTCAGTTTGGAATACGTGTCCCATGACCTTGGTCTTATTTTATTTACATGGAAAATTGACTAGGGGTTATTACAATATATATATATATATATATCTATATATATATGCGTGCCATATTAATTATATAGAAAGTTAAAAAAACATTAAATATTTGTAATAATTATTTTAGTTTCCAATTGGCCTTGATGAGTTCATGTGTTTCAATTAAATATCGATCACTATTATGAATGAATGTTGAAAGGGTGTTTATGGTGAAATGATTTATCAATGTTGCACTATAAGTCTTGAAGTTGAAAAATAGGAAAGTTTAAACGGCACCAAGTTTTTAGTTGCTTAGCATATGATGCATCAATGTGTGCTTGACATACAAATTGCATTGAATTTTCTTTTCTTGCAATGTTAATGTAAACCAATGTGATTGAGATCATAATGTCTCTTGACTGTGTTGTAATGCTAATTTGCTTCTCAAGTAGTTGTATACACTTTCAAACATTTGCATCATCATTTTGCTTCTAAACAGGTGTTTGTTTTGAGCATGTTAATATCCTTATCCTTCTAATACCCTTTCTCAAGTAAAGCTTCCCCAAACCAAATTCTTCATTCATAGTTTTCATCCATCCTAGTTTACATTTAAGAATACTTTAATCCCCTTGAATTTTTCAACTTCTTCTCGAACCCATCTCAATGGAATAGATTATATACTACACAAAACTCTATGTAATGCACATTACAGATCCACTTTGCCTAATTCTTTACTCCACTTATTTCTCACATGAGATATGCATCTAAAATTTCTATATCTACACATCTTACATTAGATTGAAAAAGAAACAAGAATATTCAATATAATGCTTCAATCCCATTCCCACTTCTCACTCCATTTTGTCATATTTTTTTAACACTTAAATTGACAAAATTTATGCATCATCATTTAAGATTTATTTTATAGAAAAAGAGAGAAATACTTCTCAAGAACATTAATGGATTAACCAATTTGTTATCATTCACAGAAAAAAAAAGAAAAAAGAAAAAAGAAAAAAAAAACCTGTCCAAAATACAAGCTTAAACCATAAAGCATCATAAGTATGTCTATATAGAAAACTCAATCAAGTTTAGCATCAATGGTTGTAAATAATAATTGCAAGCCTCCCCACCCATGTTCAAGCCTCATAAGTTGACATGTTTAAGCTCGGGAATAGAGTATATATGTGGCACTATTAAATGAGTGTATATTGTGGGCTAGATAGGTACTAGCAACCTCTCTCTTTTCTTGGAGTTGAAAGGGAGGGTTATTTATATGCTTAAGCAGTCCCCAAAGCCCCAAAACTTTACCTCTGGAAAAAAAATGAACACACACACACACACAAATCATAAAAAAACATGTTAAATTACGTCTCAAAATGTTATATGCATACTTTAACATCATTCATAGTAGCAAATAGAACCTTTCATCCAAACATGTGTAAAGCATGCACACACACACACATAAAGTATTATATTTGGAACTTGAAGCTATAGTGATTATCTTTGAAAAGTCTATAAATGTGCATCACAATTTTGTTTATTAATGTTGGCCATTTAAAAATCAAATGTTAACAAGATCACTAGTAAAAGCCTTTAAGACTCCTACCTTTTTAGGTGACCAAACAATTTCAATAGATTTAGAAAATCAAAAATCTCCTTTCTATTTTCAATGTTGTTATGAATTGTTTGACTACACTTGAAATATATGTATATATGCCAATGGAAAATTAAAATCTTTTATCGAAAATGAGAGAGACTATTTAAATTTGAGAGAACATTCAACAAAAAATATTTTATGTGTTGTTGAAAGGGAAACCTCACTTTTGAAAACTTGTCTATTGTTGAGATTCAACAAGAAGATCCTAGTGAAAATTATGCACCTACACTAGGATGGAGCCTCAAGCTATGTTTAGGTGGAGGTCTATTTATAGATGCATGAGAAAATTGTATTTATAGATGATGTCTATTTATAGATGCATGTCGACTATTATTATCCCTTAATAATAGTTGGACAATAAACAATAATCTATTCTCAATGAGCACTTGGAAATAGTTAACTGGAGTGGAAAATCGGTTAGCTATAGGAAATTCGATTTCAAAGGTTGGTTGGTGGGAAATTAAAGTGGACTTAGTTGTAACTGAGTGATTTGAAGTTGTAACAGAGTTGGAAGTGTAGTTATGTGAGTTGTAAAGTAGTTTAACTCAGTTAACTGAGTTAAAATCAGTTATGATAGTTGTAACTGAAGATACACTAGTGAGAGATCAATGAATTAATTATTAATTAATTCATAATCAGTGGTATCACATGCAACTGAAGATTTACTACTGTTAACTACATGCATGTCAGATCCAGTGGAGACCCAGTTGAGATGTAGGTGAAAGGGACAGTTTGACTATCAGTTGTGACATTAGTGGGTGCACTCATGCAACCAAACAGACATTGGATGTGCCCATGAGGATTACACAGTCAAGGCAAGCATGATTCCATTCATTCATAGATTGCTATCAACTGGGATTGTGCAGTGGAGGCAGGCCATTTGGAGGCAATAAATTGGCACATGAATTTACCAATATTTGTATGACAATGTGAGATGATTTTATACTGTACTGAGAGCTCTTGAATTAGAGTTTTGTATGAGATTGTTTCATGATCCATGATATATACATAATATATGATAGTGGGGTTTTTAGCTTTATGCTTTCCCGATAAAAACATCTGTGTTATGTCTGATTGATCTTTCTTCTTGATATTGAAATTGGCGATCATGTTTTAAATTCCGCAAAGATTTTTTGTAGAAGCGATTATGTATTTCACAATGGCATATAATTATTAGATCGGGAGAATCCAGACAATACATAATTTGTATTAAAATTTCTACATGTTATTAGAGCTCAAAAGATTTCAATTTTGAAGCAGGAGCTAAGTTTGTTAGTGGAAAGAATTCGAATTTGCAGAAAGATTTTCTTGGTGCTACAGTTGAGTAAACATCGAAATGGATTTCAATGGCTTGTGGCTAGATTATGCACTCGAGGGAAGCTCACACTACATTCCTGGAAGGATAGGATGGAGGCAGTGCTTGAAGATAATGGCTTGAAGGAATTCACCGACAGTGATGTTCCTAAGCCCACTTCGACAGATGTTGCATTACTTGATGCATGGAAAAAGAAAGTGGAAAAGATGAGGAGGATTCTATTGGAAGGTGTAAGAGACCACGTTGTTTGAAGTATTCATGGGAAAGCCACACCATATTCTATGTGGAAGGCTTTGATGGATCTTTTAAAAAAAAACATCGACCATAGAAAATTGGCGCTCAAAGATAAACTCAGGAAGATCAAGATGGAAAAGGGCGACAACATTCCGAAGTATCTCACGAAATTTTTCCAATGTCGGGATGAACTGGGGAGTGTGGGAATAACTATTGCTGATGATTATTTGGTGAGCTTGACTCTCTTAGGACTTCGTAGGATTTGGCACAATTATGAAGACTCTGTCAACAGACGGGAAAAATTTCCAGATTGGGAACGACTATAGTCAGATCTAGTGCATGAGGAGTTCAGGTGGAACACCAGAGATGGATCTTCCTCAAAGCATGATGATGAAGAGGATTGTGCTTTGGCTTCCAAGGCAAGGAAAGGGAAGGGGAAGAAATTCCATTCAAAATCTAAGTCTAAAGGCAAGAAGCTGGATTTGTCCAAGTTGAAGTGTTTTCACTGTCACGAACATGGGCATCTCACTACTAACTTTCTGCAGAAGAAGAAGAACAAGAAGGTTGTTGGAGCTGTAGCTGGTGAGGCCCTTGCCTCACAATTTGAAATTGACTTCTCCTTGATCGCATGCATGGTTTCAAGTGCATTGGGATTGGTGTGGTATTTGGATAGTGGTGCTTCCTTCCACATTACGGGAGATAAGGAGCTTTTCAGTGTCTTGGAGGAGAAAGATCTCCAGATGCATATAGAGATGGGAGATGATGGACAATACAGTGCGACTGGAATTGGTACCATTACCTTTTAGAGGGAGTTAGGTAAAACATTTCAATAGAAATATGTTATGCATGTTCCAGGTCTGAAGAAAAACTTGGTCTCAGTTGCAATGTTGGAGGACAAAGGCTATGACGTTGTTTTCAGCGATGGAAAAGCTTCCCTGTGACATAAAACAACGAGTCAAGCCAAGAGGATAGGGATTCGAGTTAAAAATCTCTAAAAGCTAGAGGTATATGGCTATGCTGCCATGATGGGCAAGGCAGAAAAAGTAGTGAGCCGGGATGAGGGCGAATTATGGCATAGGCGATTGGGCCATCTTCATCATGGAGCTTTGGAAGTCATGCAACAAATATCTACTGGACTTCCAATGGGAACACTTTCTCAGTTAGATCAGTGCAAGGGTTGCACCTTGGGGAATTATGTCAAGTCCACCTTTCATGAAAAAGAGAACCCTACTTCGGTGATCCTAGAGAGAGTTCACATGGACATGTGTGGACCATTCTCGGTTGCTTCAACAACAAAACATAATTATTATGTTATTTTTGTTGATGAATTTTCTTGTAAATGTTGGATCTTCTTCATGCAAAAGAAGGATCAAACACTCTCAAAGTTCTGTGAGTTTAAGGTATTGGTGGAGAAAGAGTCGAGGAAGCAAGTGAAGGCTTTGAGGAGTGATAATGGTGGAGAATACATCTCTAACGAATTCAAATACTTCTACAGCAAAGAATGAATTCGAAGAGAACTCATGGCGCCTCATATTGTCGGTTGATAAATTAGTGGTAGGTTCAAGATGGATCTACAAGGTAAATTAAGTTGCTGATGGGAGTGTTGAGAAATAAAAGGCCAAATTTGTGTCCCGAGGCTTCTCACAGATCGAGGGGATTGATTATGAAGAAACATTTGCACCTGTCACAAGGTATTCTTCCATAAGGATCATCCTTGCTCTCTCAGTGCAGATGGGTTGGCGCATTCATCAGATGGATGTGAAGACTATGTTTCTCAATGGGATCATTGAGGAAGAAGTGTACATAGAGCAGCCTCAAGGATTTGAGATCTTCAGTAGCGAGTCGCATGTGTGCCGACTCAAAAGAGTGTTGTATGGGCTGAAGCAAGCACCCCGTGCTTGGTACACTCGGATAGACAACAATTTCACCGGAATGGGTTTCACGAAAAGTGAAGCGGATAAAAAACTATACCAAATTGTGGTGGAGGGTAAGATTTTAATCATTTTTCTTTATGTTGATGATTTAATACTGACTGGTGATGAGTAGCTTATACACTTATGCAAGGAGGACCTTGCGAAGGAGTTCAAGATGAAGGATATGGGCCTCCTTCATTATTTCCTTGGATTGGAAATATGGCAGCAAGATGGTGAAATTTTTGTGTCTCAAGGCAAGTATGCAAGGGAGATACTAGGTAAGTTTCACATGGAGGGCTGCAAACCCATGGATACTCCTCTTCC
This sequence comes from Pinus albicaulis, assembly GCA_034641835.2. Lineage (NCBI taxonomy): Eukaryota > Viridiplantae > Streptophyta > Pinopsida > Pinales > Pinaceae > Pinus > Pinus albicaulis. The sequence continues at coordinate 99,539,600 of CM076584.1, forward strand.
AGGAAACTGGAGGAAAGAGGATGCTACATCTGGAGAGGTAGTGGATGCTACTGTCTATCGACAGTTAGCGGGTTCACTAATCTATCTGTAGAAATTTGAATAACTGATATATTATTCACCGAGATTCTCCTTATCACACACTATTTTAACTTCATGCACAATACAAAATCTCTTCTACCATTGATCATTACATGCGGAAATAAAATCAATTGCATGCACACATTAAAGCCATAAAAATTCACACATATGAACACAGTATGTAATGGGAAAGCTTAAAGCTGAAAACCCCCAACTATCTGTATCTTATATATGTCATAGAGATCATGTAACAATCATCATACAAAGCTCCTCACAAGCCCTCAGTATAATCTCCACTTGCTACACACTAATCAGGCTTGATCTTGCAAAACACATGCACCGATCTTTGCCAGCCTTTAGCCTGCCTCTACTGTGCAATCCTTGCTGAAGAATGCCTCTTCATGAGAATGTATTACCCCAGCCTTGCTCACACAGTCTTTATAGGCATCTCTACTAAGTGTTGGATGCAAACCATGCATCACTTATAGTCACAACTGATAGTCACACTTGCCCTTTCACCTATCTTTGCACTGGTCTGCACTGAAACTGTCCATGCACTGAAGTTAACTGATGTATTCTTTAGTTGATTAATGAGTTTATAATTAGTGAATTAATTAATAATTAATTCACACCACTCTCACTAGTTTTATAAATTAGTTACACTAGATATAAATAGCTCAACTATGTTTAGATTAGTTAAACTGAACACAACTCCATTAACTTCCTCAATCAACTCCACCAAACTCTGTCACATGAGTTCTAACTGAAGTATCCATGCAATAGCTCCACTTAACCCTCAGGAATAGCGTAATTCCTTCTGTCAGCTCTTGTGCCACATCTGTGCACTTAACTGAAGTTCTCCAAGAGAATAAGATAATGTTTAGAGTCCAAATATTATTAAGAGCTAATAATATTCGACATATCTATTTTTAGACTGGCAATCTAAAAATAGATTCCGCCCAATATGTCTAAAAATAGAAATCCATATATTTTTCCAACTTGACCAACCATCCACAAATAACATCCCGCAACTTATAGAACATGATTCATATGTCTAAAAATAGACATAGTCTAAAAATAGACTTTGCGACAAAAATCACCTGTGTGGCCCCCACCTAGTTTTGGTGATCACTTTCCAACTAGGATTAGGAAAGATGTTTCAGGATGCCTCCTTCATTGTTTCTTGTTTCAATCTTCAACACTATCTACTGAACACGAGATCGGAAATTTTCTATGTGGTTAACCAGCTAATTCAAGCGATGGTTAAGCCTACCAAGCTCTTTTGGAAGGTGGGAAAGCATGTCTTGAGATACCTGAGGGGCACATCTGAGTATGGCTTATGGTACAAATAGAAGGATGAGGTGAAGTTGCATGGCTTCATAGATGTAGATTGGGCGGGCAACCCAACGGACAAAAAGAGCACATCAGGGGGGATCTTTAGTATCGGATCTACAACTATTTTTTGGTACAACAGGAAGCAGAGATCCGTGGCACTCAGTTCAGCAGAAGCAAAATACATGGCAGCGAGTCAAGCTGCACATGAGGCTATCTGGATGAGAAAGATCTTGGTTGGTTTGTTTGGTTCTCATTTAGATCTGACAGTGATTCATTGTGATAATCAAAGTTGCATTAAAATCTCTATTAATCCCATGTTTCATGATAGATCTAAGCATATAGATATCCGCTATCATCATATCAAAGATTTTGTGAAGCGGAAGATCATGTTGCTTCAGTACATTCCTACGGAAGATCAGGAGGCAGATATTCAGAAGAAGGCGCTCGCCAGGAGCAAATTCAAATACCATAGAGACAGGATCGGGGTGAAGGATAATCCCCTTCTTGTTGAGAGGGAGTGTTGAGATTCAACAAGAATATCCTAGTGAAAATTATGCACCTACAATAGGATGGAACCTCGAGCTATTTTTAGGTGGAGGTATATTTATGGACGCATGAGAAAATTCTATTTATATATGGTTGAGAAAATTCTATTTATAGATGATGTTCTATTTATAGATGTATGTGCGAGTTCTATTTATAGATTGCATGTCTATTTATAGATGCATGTCGACTATTATTATCCCTTAATAATAGTTGGACAATAAACAATAATCTATTCTCAATGAGCACTTGGAAATAGTTAAGTGAAGTGGAAAATCAATTAGCTATAAGAAATTCGAGTTCAAAGGTTGGTTGGTGGGACATGCAAGTGGACTTAGTTGTAACTGAGTGATTCAAAGTTGTAATAGAGTTGGATGTGTAGTTATGTGAGTTGTAAATTAGTTTAACTCAGTTAAGTGAGTTAAACTCAGTTGTGCTAGTTGTAACTGAAGATAAACTAGTGAGAGATCAGTGAATTAATTATAAATTAATTCACAATCAGTGGTCTCACATGCAACTGAATATTTACTATTGCTAACTACATGCATGTCAGATCCAGTAGAGACCTAGTTGAGATTTAGGTGAAAGGGACAATTTGACTATCAGTTGTGACATTAGTGGGTGCACTCATGCAACTACACACACATTGGATGTGCCCACAAGGATTGCGCAGTCAAGGCAAGCAGGATTCCATTCATTCAGGGATTTCTATTAGCTGGGATTGCGTAGTGGAGGCAGGTTGTCTGGAGGCAATAAATTGGCACATGAATTTGCCAATTTTTGTATGATAGTGTGAGACGATTGTATATTGTACTGAGAGCTCTTGGATTAGAGTTTTGTATGAGATTGTTTCATGATCCATGATATATACATAATATATGATAGTGGGGTTTTTAGATTTATGCTTTTTGCAAAAGCATCTGTGTTATATGTGATTGATCTTTCTTCTTGATATTGCAATTGGCGATCGTGTTTTAAATTCCGCAAAGATTTTTTGTAGAAGCGATTATGTATTTAACAGTGGCATATAATTGTTAGATCAGGAGAATCCAGGAAATACATAAGTTGTATTAAAATTTCTACATCTATGACTCTTATAAATAAAACACTCCCACTAAGGTTGTGAAGAAACAGGAGAATAATAGGTATATTAACATGAAATATAAATATCAAATTAGAACACAAAGATTTTAACTAGTCATATTTTAGAAGATGTTATCACTCATAATTTTGTGAGTCATTACTTCACATGGTCATACAGTTCAATCCTCAAAAGGGTAGGACTCCTTAAACCCTTTTCAAATTTTCATAGGAAATTTCATTTTTTCATATTTAACCTATCCTAAGTTTCAAGACCACCCTCATTTCATCTCAAAACCACCTCCATATAGGTCACATCATGTTCCATCAGTCATCATTTGCCGAAATATTTGATTTCCCAAGCTTAAAACTCTGAAAAGGTCATTTTAGCCAATAATCCCTACTTTCGTAGTGAATTTAGTGTAAAATAGGTAGAAAACATTGCGAAACTGGTGATAGTTTTGTAGCGAATATGAAGCATTTCTCTGTTTTCTGACTTTGAGCAGTCAAATTCAAGGGAAGTTTATGAGAAAACAGAGAAGTATTTTAAGAAACTGAGAGAGGTTATTTTCAAGAACATATAAATAAAAATAAAATATTTCAATTTTCTCAAAGGTGCTACAAATTGGGAATGCCTTTCAACCCTATTTTCAGAATGCACAATTTTCCTATTTTATACATGTTTTTTAGAATGAAGATTCTGGACAGCTGGAGACGTGTTTAAAAAAACCAAGAGAGGATTTTATTCAAGACATACGGACCTAAAAAAACCTCCTTCAATTTTTCAATATATATCAAGGATATGGAGATAAGAGCTCATCTTCGAACCCTATGTTTTAAAAAAAAACAGAGTCATTTTAGTGATGAATAAACTTGCTAAAGGTGAAAAGGATGTTTTTTGAAGAGGAAACACCTAAGGGCTCTTAAATTGAGTTTAATTATGTTTCAGGAGGTTAATGGCATGTTGAAGACCAATTTTCTATAGCTGGAGGTTAATTTTTTGAGGCAAAGTCAAAATTTGGAAATTGCACAGTTTTCCACAGTTTCATAGCGTTTCCTAGGCTTAAAGCGATGAAAACACTACGAAAACACCTGTAGCTACATTTTTGCCTTTAAAAACACTTTTTGTGGCTTTCAAGGAGAGGAAATGGTAGTGATGAGGTATCAGGTCATGATGGACACCCTGGAATAGCCAAAGAGCAGAAATTTTGACTGCAAAAGCTATTTTTGGACGCTATGAAAGCACGCTATGAAACTGCCATGTTTTTGTAGCGAGCTATTTTTTAAGGTTTCTAAGCAAATGAAAAGGCATTTTGGAAATATGAAAGAGGTTTTTCTTCAGCACAGGTCCATATACAAAAAAATCTCTCAGTTTCTACAAATCTATCAGGGTTTGGAATTTATACACTCATCTTTGAAGCGTATTTTTTTAGAATTTTCACTAACCAGGTTTATGAGAAAATTGTAAAAATTCGACTTGGAGGAGGTCTAGCTCAACATCCATGTGGCATAATGACACATCAGCAATCTGGTACACTCAAAAAATTAGTTGGTTGCAGTTGATAAGGGTTATTAAATTGATTTGTTGAACTATTAATGAAAGAAGAGTCCTTTTTGTATTTAAACTCTGCAAAACAGAAATATCCCTAGGAAGTCTCCAAGTGATGGAATCATGTTTGAAATAGGTCTCTGAGGTGGGAATTCGAAGCTAGCAAGGTGGAATATCATTTGTATGAGCCCTCATTCTATAAATGAGATAGTTTTAGAGTTATAATGGGTTGGGATATGTTATGAAGTCACTACTCTTGTAATCTTTGTCTATCAGTAATATACAATTGCAACAGCTTATTTCAGACCTGAGATTCATCTATGTGTTCTTATGTATGTTTCTTATATCAGACTTTTACTTTCTCTCTAGTTTTCTAGTTGTATGATCACTTGGAATTCATGATTACATGCTCCAACTTCCATTTATACACCTAGTCTGTTGTTTCCTATCAGATCTATTAAGTCATTTGCTGAGTTTTGGCTTATTTTTGTGGAAACATGGATGGAAAGAACATAGTTAGTAGCAAACTCTCCTTCCATTCAAGGTTTTAAAAAATGGAATGAGGATCACACTAATGAGGAAATGGATGAAATTTTTTCTTTGTCTTTGTCCTCTTATCTAAATTCATTTGAGTGCAAGTCAGAAGATAAGATTCAATTTTTGGATGAAGTTGCTAAGAATGTTGAGAAAGACATTGAAGTTTTATAAGACCAAATTCAATCCTATAGTTTTCATGATCAATATCAGTATTTTCAAAAGTTTTCCATTCTAGAACACAGAGAGAGGGTGCTGCTACCTTTCTCTTTTGAGATTGAGGAAGAAAACATTGTTCTTGAAAATTTGAGGATCCGTTTGATAGCACACAATTGAAATTTTTTGATGCTAAAGAAAGCAAATATAAGTTGTTTAAAACTGCAGAATGTCTTGAGAATCATCAAATGGACTATGTCTTCTATGATCCTATAGCTGACTACATGGAAGAGTTCTACAGTCCAGATTTCCAGTTATATTTTCATTACGAAGATCAGATACATTTTATGTTGCCTTGGTCATTTCAGTATCCTGCTTACTTTTGGTTCAAGTGTAGTCAAGAGGTTCAAGTGTTTGATCAGATCAATGATTGGATTCGTGGAAGTTTCATGTTACTTGAATCAAACATGAAGATTGCAGTTATTAGGGTAGGTAGGAGTGTGTGAATAAGCTCAAAGTTGACTGAGCATCGTTTCAATATGTACAAATTTGGTTTTTCAGAAATAATCATCAAGCTTGAGCCCGAGGAGAAGGCCATAAGAGCTTGGAAAATTCTTCATAAATTTCAGAGTTTTTATTTCCAAGAATATGGATGGCACTGGAACTATAGATTCTTTGGGGTACCACAGGGGCACACCATCCCAAGTGGAGCTACTGTTATCACTCATAATTTTGTGAGTCATTACTTCAAATGGTCATATAGTTCACTCCTCAAAAGGGTAAGGACTCCTTAAACCTTTTTCAAATTGGCATAGGAAATTTCATTTTTTCATATTTAACCTATCCTAAGTTTCAATACCACCCTCATTTCATCTCAAAACCACCTCCATATAGGTCACATCATGTTCCATCAGTCATCATTTGCTGACATATTTGATTTCCCAAGCTTACAACTCCGAAAAGGTAATTTTAGCCAAGAATCCCTACTTTCATAGGGAATTCAGTGTAAAATAGGCAGAAAACGCTATGAAACTGTTGATAGTTTCGTAGTGAATATGAAGCATTTCTCTGTTTTCTGACTTTGAGCAGTCCAATTCAAGGGCGGTTTCTGGGAAAACAGAGAAGTATTTTAAGAAACTAAGAGAGATTATTTTCAATAAAATATAACATAACAATAAAGTCTTTCACTTTTCTCAAAGGTGCTACAAATTGGGAGATACATGGATGTCTTTCAGCCCTATTTTCAGAATGCACAATTTTCTTGTTTTATACATGTTTTTTAGAATGAAGATTCTGGACAGCTGGAGATGTGTTTCAAACAATCAAGAGAGGCTTTTCTTCAAGACATACTTAAATAAAAAACACTCCTTCCATTTTGCAATATCTATCAAGGATAGGGAGATAAGAGCTCATCTCTGAACCTTATGCTTTCTAGAAAAAACAGAGTCATTTTAGTGATGAATAAACTTGCTAAAGGTGAAAAGGATGTTTTTTGAAGAGGAAACACCTCAAAGCTCTTAAATTGAGTTTTATTATGTTTAAGAGGTTAATGGAATGTTTAAGACCAATTTTATATAGCTGGAGGTTACTTTTTTGAGGCAAAGTCAAAATCTGGAAACTGCACAGTTTTCCACAGTTTCATAGCGTTTCCTCGGCTTAAAGCCAGGAAAACGCTACGAAAACACCTGTATCTGTCTTTTTGCCTTTAAAACCACTTTTTGTGGCTTTAAAGGAAAGGAAATGGTAGTGATGAGGTTTTAGGTCATGATGGACACCTTGGAATAGCCAAAGAGTAGAAATTTTGAGTGCAAAAGCTATTTTTGGACGCTACGAAAGCACGCTACAAAACTGCCCTGTTTTTGTAGCGAGCTATTTTTTAAGGTTTCTAAGCAAATGAAAAAGTATTTTGAAAATATGAAAGAGGTTTATCTTCAGCACAGGTCCATCTACAAAAACCTCTCTTAGTTTCTGCAAGGCCATCAGGGTTTGGAAATTATACACTCATCTTTGAAGCCTATTTTTTTAGAATTTTCACTAACCAGGTTTATGAGAAAATTGTAAAAATTCGACTTGGAGGAGGTCTAGCTTAGCATCCACGTGGCATAATGACACATCAACAATATGGTACACTCAAAAAATTAGTTGGTTGCAGTTGATAAGGGTTATTAAATTGATTTTTGAACTATTAATGAAAGAAGAGTCCTTTTTGTATTCAAACTCTGCAAAACAGAAATATCCCTAGGAAGTCTCCAAGTCATGGAATCATGTTTGAAATAGGTCTTTGAGGTCGGAATTCAAAGCTATCAAGGTGGCATATCATTTGTACGAGTCCTCATTCTATAAATGAGATAGTTTTAGAATTAGAATGGGTTGGGAGATGTTATGAAGGCACTACTATTGTAATCTTTGTCTATCAGTAATATACAGCTGCAGTAGCTTATTTTAGACCTAAGATTCATCTATGTGTTCTTATATCAGACTTTTACTTTCTCTCTAGTTTTCTAGTTGTATGATCAATCGGAATTCATGATTACATGCTCCAACTTCCATTTATACACCTAGTCTGCTGTTTTTCCATGCTTTATTATTTTGCTTATGTATAATCACTTGGAATTCATGGTGACATGCTCCAAATTCCTGTATGCATATATCTTGTTGTTATATCCTTCATGTGTGGTTTTATAAGAACACAATTGCCTCAGCTTCCATGAGATAGATTGTCTTGTGACTTATTTTTCATATTGACTCCATAAGCCCAATGGTAGTAAACCTTATACATATTTCACCTACACAAAACACGCTCAATCCAATTAAGATTTAGCCATCTGCTATCTAGTTTCATCACTATCAAATATCATTAAACCCTTTGAGGGAGCCCTCTCAAACTAAAGAGGCTAAGGTTAAATTACAATTTGGTTTGAAACAGTTACATAAAGTTTTCTGATTAGTAGCCAATCAAGTGAAATTTTGTGATAACAGAAGATATGAGATTGCATTAAGAAGAAGAAGTTCATATATATTAACTTAAGTTACATTGTAACATCCTCTTTAACGATAGAGTCCATAATATATCAAGTCTAAGAACAAATGTTTTAAGAATAACTTCAAGGATTCATTGGTTCCCTAAGGGATGGGGAGATCAAATATTTTCTAATCAAAATTTGAACATGAGGAATTGGTTAGGGAATGCATGGAATTGTTGGTCATGGAGAAGAGTACGAGTTATAAGACTTAATAAAATAGAGGAAAAAAAGAATCAGTTACAAATATATGATGATAATATGGATGAATTGTTAACCTCGCTTTTACCTTGAACTCCCTCCATTGTTTTATATTGCCTTGATAGTGACTAGGAAGTAATTAAACCATTATGATTGTCTTCCTAGAAGTTTCTAGAAACTCTTGAAAAATGTTGCAATGACCATGTTGGTTATTGACAGTTGTAACTGATATACCATTCTTGGTTTCTCCAATAATCTTGGGCTAAAATTAAAACTATCTCCAATTTTCAACCCATTTCCCTCTTGAACATAATGTCAATATTTTTTCATTTTCTTTTAACTGGTCTCTTTAAAATGATGCCATAATAGTCTCCATGGGAATTATGAGGATCATTGTTAATAGTTTTAAATTTCCATAGTCGCTTCTCCATTTAATAATCATATTAAATAATGAAGAAGTCAAGCCACTTTGTAGCTTTTCATATTTTGGGTAGAATATTAAACATTGAATCTTCTCAATATAAAACGTATATTTGTTGTATTATTTTTATTCTCCACGAGATCATTTTATGTATTGGTCTCACTTTATCCAACTATCTTGAAAATAGCTTCTCCATCTAGTATAAACCATCAAGCCATAATAGAAGCCATTTATAGGCAAGGCATACTGCAAAAGTTCATGTTCCTTTCAACAAAACTTACTAACCATGTATACAACTAGTATTTAGTATTCATATACAACTAGGCAGGCACTCCCTTGCAAATTTATTTTTTTATATCAAGTTTAACACTCAAATTTGTATTTAGTTGCTTTTGAAGGGATCACAATTCATGAAAGTCATCTTCCTACATCCAACTTAAGTTCCACATGTGTTTACACCTCTGTTACAACCCTCTTATCAAGTACTTCATTTACACTACAGTCAAAAGAAGATAAATGTTATTCTTTCGCCATGCAAAACTAATCTCTTCTTTGAGGCACTATATATTACTATGCAAACCATTGATGAGATTAGCCTACATCAATTTTTTTATTAATCTCACATTTTTTTCTAATATTTGTAGCATCATAAGCATAATCAAATTTTCTAAAAGTTTCTTCAATGCAATGAATTAACAACAATACTAACAGGCTTTGTTTTTCTACCCAAAGAGTCATTAATAGTATTGCGAGCATCTTATCTTAGTAAGGAACACGATGACAAAGGTAGTAGTCACACAACTAGATGTAAGTAGGTTGTAAGTAGGATTTTATTAATGTCCCCTACCTCCCATGCTTGAAATTGAAGGACTCTTTGAAACATGGTTGAATTTTAATTGAGAATATGGTGTGAGTAACTACTATGATTGTTTAGTAGAGTTTTAGCATTGTGCCACTCTACATATTAATATTATGAAAGACGGTGTCCTCCATTTTCACCATATTCATAATTTATTCTTTTAAATATCTCACACTCACCTCACTCTTTCCATATTCTATAAGAGCAAAGATATTCCTTGGTTTATCATCGGGAGATTTGAAACGGTGATTTCGAACCAATAGATTTATTATTTATTCATTATAAAACTCTATAAATGTTACTTCTTTGTTGAACTATTGATTGTGGGCCTCTAATATATCAAAAATTGATAAACGACTATTGGAATAACTCTAGCATCATCAAGAATATCCCCATTCTCCACTAGTTTTACAATAATTACAACAAGAAATGTAACTAAGTAGTGAATGTTGGTGTAGGTTTCACAATTCACGACTATAAAGACTAGCCTTAACCTCCTCATGTAGCATATGAATCCAATAAGTTCCTTTGCTTTTAATGTTGTGTTAATGGGTTGGAATGTACTGCCAATAGCTAGGGGGTCTCCCGGTGTGAAGTCCAAATTATACCACACACCATTTGGGATATGAGTCCCATCTAGTATGTAGGCGTTGTTACCCACCACCTGTGGGTAGTGTATATAGGAGAAAAATTTTCTCCTAGATGGTTCTTAGCCAGCAGCCCCTTGGAGCTGCCAGATAGCTCAATGTGCCATTATCTCTACCACCTGAGCCAACCATGTGGCCCCTTGACCAATTTTCATGAATGTATGTTTGAAGGTGGGCCTCCCAACCCCAAAGGTATGGATTTTCATTGGTATAGTTGAGTAATTTTCCTTACTTGTCATGGGAACTTTTAGGCATGGATTGGTGGGGGGCTTCGACGAAAAGAGCAGGTTAGGTTTGTATTCTTGTCTCCATTGAGTTATTTTATGGTTTTTCTTATATACTAGTCTCGAGGGATATCCTTTACTGACCATTAGCTTTAGGGTTGGCACTACATGGGAACTCCCTATTTTGTTTGTTTGGTCCCGCTTCCTGATACCACCTACATTACTACCCTTCCACTCATTTTAGCCTCATTCATCTCCTTTCCCACCCGGGTCCACATGTGTATGTTCGGTCCACATAGAGTTAGCTTCGCCATCCCCTTGTTCACACCTTGGGTCAGGTCTAGAATGATGCTCTGGAGGTTGATGCAGTTAAAAAGAAAATAAAAAATATAATTTGGACACTCTCAACAAGAAATGTACCAAAAAATTCAAAATATGGTCGAGACATACAAATTTAGCACCTGGGTAAAAACAAAACATGATTTCTACCCCTTATCCATGGTTATCACCCTCGTTCCTATGGGCCCTAGATGATCCCCCTCTATCATTAAGGAACACATGATTGTACCAACCCCTGGTGGGAGATGAACCGCCCCACCTTAAAGGGGTATCCACTGCTACATATTACACATCATGCTCTCATCCCCTAGAGCCCTGAGAAGTTATGAAGAAAAATAAATAAAAGGAAAAAGGCATATGAAGAAGGGTGGAAAAACAAAGGTTTGGATAACTCATGTACCACGATTTTCTCCATCATACACTCACATACCCAGGTGTGGATCTCCCTTATTATATCTACCCATGAACCTTAACATGTGGTCTGGACCTTGATCCCCACTCCATTCCATTATTATATCATTTTCCACCTAGCGCTTAAAGGATGTACCATGGACATGTCACCCCCTTTAGAGGTTGAAACCACCTAATAGGGTCCTTGGTTAATGCATATTGAGCTCAGAGACACTTGTACATGCCAAAGCCCACTATGGAAGGGCACACCACTGTGAATTACCTGATTGAGCCCATAAATTATATGATTTATTACTTGATTATTATAATGAATTGTTATATTGGAGGGCAAGGGGACACATTGGATCTTATGAAAGATTGCAGTAGGTCTTAATTTGGGGCTTGGTATCCCTATACGGGGTATTAGCCTTCCAAATGGCCACATTGGCACTTGTAGGCTGAGTTTTGAGAGCCATGGGCCTCCACCATAACAAATATTACTTCATATATCCCAAACACCAATCATTGATTTCTCGTGTTCCACCATTTTGGATGAGGATGATGCACTTGGTCCACCATAACCAGTCGACTCTACACTTGCACCATACACTTGGAAGATGTCCATGGGTCTAGAGAATGTCTCCCATTGTAGAGGGAGGGCTTGCATCACCATCATAGCCCTTACATATGGTCTATGGGAATTTTCGATCCACTGGGAGACCCATGAGGATGTCCTTGTGCCCCCACACCCACTTGGGAGCTCCTCAGGTTTTTGCTTCAAAAACAAGGGGAAAACCCCTTGTCCACTATGTTGGGAGTCCATTTCTACATCATGACACCCCTTGGACTTCTTTATGCCTCCTCAAAGTCCCAAAAACTCACTTTGTTGATCATTCGACTCTCTTGAGAGGCTTATTCATGTATTATTAAGCTATTTGGTGGGCTTGTCACTAAAAGTATTGTTATTATGCACATTGTTTTATTTTAGGGGCTCAATTAGGCCAATTTAGCTAAATCAAATTCATTAGAGAGTGTATAAATAGAAGTGAGATGATTCATTTTCATCATCATCACTTGGATTTGGTTATCTCCTCTTGTGAGAATTTCTCTATCCTTTTTGGAGGACAAGTTTGGATGAATTTTGATGTTTGGATCTCTTTCATTTTGTCTTGGAGCTTCTCTATTGAAATATCTTGATGATTGGATATACTATTCTCTCACATGTAAGTTCTATTTTAATGTTATTCTTGTTATTTACCTTTGTCACATGCATGTTGTTGGGATTTTCACTATACAAGGCTAAAATGTACTGCTTTTCTTATGCGAAATTGTGGAAATTTGATGTTTTATAGTGTTGCATCATGTCATAGGCCATGTATGAATGGGTGAATGTTCCTAGAGATAATTTATGTTAAATACATCTCTATAAGTCATCATTTATTTCAAATCAAAGTATAAAGTCCTTGCAACAGCTACTATCATGCTCTAAATGCTATGCAAAGTTTTTGAAGGCCTCCTTGATTGGGTGAATTATTTCCAAACCATAAATTATACTTGACTCAATCTCTACCAAAATACAAGGCAATAATCCTCAATTGGTGATCATTTTCAACGCTTATTATTTTCACCTCCCTCTTTTTCTAGGCAGAACCTACATAGGTCACCTAGGGCATCAATTATCTCACAATATAACCATCCAAACAGTTCGATTTTTGGTCCAAAATTGCATTGGGATCTCAAGGTATAGCAATACCTAGCTCGAGGACCATTTCTTGCCCTCGTTTTCCCTTGGCTAGTGTCCCCATTAGGATAATTTAATTCAAACCTCAAATAAAATTTGTCCGTTAATCCTATTCTCCTCCATAGTTAAGTAAATACCCTCATTGGGTGATCAACTCCATACCCCTGAACTAATTTTTGGCCCACAAGATCCCGTGTGGTCCCGCAACTTATTGAAGCCAACTTCACAAAGACAACTTGGAAACCAAGTTTTCACAAGGATTTATAGGACTAGGTATCTCCTTTACACATATTATCCTCAAACTATGGCCCTTAAAATAGCCTCAGCCCTTCCTAAATATCCTTTCATCTTGCTTCTCAAGTAAGAAATCCATAAATTTGATCCCCTCTTGTGAATAGGCCACTAGAATCACCTTTTATTCCTCTCACTGCCATACTCATTACTGTGATTCCCATTATACCGGGTCTCCTGCCATCGGTGAAAGTCTATAAAGAGCAGGGAGGCTTAGCTGAGGTCACAGTGGGTTATCACTCAATTTTTTCCCTTTACCTAGTAGTTTCCCTATATGATCCCCTCTTAGGATCCCTACTAGTTTGAGCGGTAACAGGCACGACTGCCATCATGTTGGTTTCACTCCTAGCTATCAAATGAGGAGATGTGAGGACGATGGAAAGAATGAAATTCCCAGAGAATAGGGATGAGATCAGATTATTATTTACAACCTGCAGGACAAGAGACAAGAATGTAACAACAAAACAATAAGAAAAATCATGCCACAAGATGGGTTAGTGAGCTAAAACCATCTCACACATACGTGAATAGGAACATGCCAGACGTTAATTGAAAATATTCACAAAAATTTATGGGCATGTTATGGAATAATAAAGAAAAGACTCAAATCAAACATGCAAGCAATAAGCCAGGAATCAATTCATTAACATATCACCACATGAAATCACAGATACAAACGCAGTGGGAAAAAAAGATAGCCAATACAACCACCATAAAGAAGCATGGGAATCAATGCAAAAAGTGAAGAACTTATTATTATCAATGTTTTAAATTCAAGTACATATCCTAAAAACCATAAAATCCCAACAATGGAACATGGGATGCTCATATCATTATCCAAAGAAAACTCTAGCCTCACCACACCTCACCCTATTAGCTGCCAAGAGCTGAGTGCCTCCATCTCTTCAAGCACAAATTAGTTATCTAATGCTAATCCTAGCTCAAGTTCTAAAGTCCTCTCTCAAATTAGGCACGATATTCAGCTGTTTGTATTACTTACACCTCTTTCATATCCATAATAACTGATATGTCATAACCTGCTTGTAATTAGTGAACAACACGTATTGGGTTACTCTGCATCACATAAGCATTTCCCTAAGGAATCATGTATCTAAGTATAGAAGTGATGTGATTGTTCACCTACCATGCCCTTTCATCTACCCTCATGATTCTTGAACTTCCTCACGACTCTCTCTCTCATGTCTAATGACTAGTACATGCTCAAATCAATCTCAACATAGATGTTGGCATCATGATGAGAAATATTTACCTTATGATAACAGAGAGTATATGAGGAGAGTACAAAGGGTTCTTGGAAACCATAGAATGTTTGTTAATAAGGTTGTTTCTAAGTCACGAGACAAGGTCACCCTGTATTAAATAACTATTTTCCTGCTAGTATGTCTCATGTTCATGGAAGTGATCACCCAACCAAGATGTTATGCCTTTGGTATTGTTACATGGTCTTGGAGCTAGTTCGCTTGCTTGTCAAAACCCTAGTTGCACAGCCTTCTATATCGTTTATGCATTTCTGACGAACTCCTAGCTGACATTAATGGCCCAACCCCATCTTCATTTGCATGGTTCAGCATTTTGGTTCCCTCACTCCTACAATTTGGTTTAAGGAGATTCAACAAGCTTTGATATGTCCTTTTTAAAAGGCATAGTTCTTTAAAAACTTGATGATGTATTCACCATGCCCCTGATGCCCTTATCACCTAAGAAAATGCATCTAACAAGTACAACGAGAAATCGTTTTGCAACATCAATCCTGCAAACACTCACAACCATTGATTAAACATAGAGAAAAATGCACTTTAAGAAACAAACAAAAAATATCCCAAATAATAATAGGTAATTTTTATAGCCTTGAGATATAAACGTTAAGATTGCTCAGTCTTCCATAATCACTTGTATGTATCCCATGCATACTCAATATGTCTTATGGATGTATGTGTGAATTTGACCTTGGGCTGATTTTCATTTGATTGAATAAGACGATCCTAGGCATACATCTCTCCATTATTAATCCTCTTCTTTGTAACATCCCCCATGGATTTGATAACAATTAACATTACAAAAACACTCTAATTTTCCACATCGTTTCATGTGTTAACAAAGAGAATAAATCTATGTGAAATACACAAGAATATGAATTAAAATGAGATAGCCCATCCAATTATGTCTCATGACCTAACCTCTAAACTCCATCTTATATTTTTCCCAGCACTTGCCATACACTCCAATTTTCTTTTATTGATAAATTAAATGTGCATAGACACACATTACTGCTGAAACGCTTAGCATGTGTGCTTGCAATGTTGTCCAATTTAAAGGCAAATTATATAAAAATAAATAAATAGCCATGGTGTTATTTTTCTAAATTTCATCCAACTAACACAAACTAACTGACTTTGAATTTATGCATCTTGAATTGCAAAGTGTGTTTCATTCACATGAACTACTTTCTTGTCATGTTCATCCACAATGTCAAGCATTGCAAATTTTTTCTTTCCACAGGTGAACATTATTTTTCATTTGCAAAAAATTATTGTATTCTTTTTTTAACCTCAACCTAGTTGCATCTTGGTCTCTTTGTCAACCCATCCTATTTTATCACATCTCTCACTTTTAAGTACATCATCCCACCTACCAGCTCCAACATATACGCTTGACATAAACACATAGTTTCCAGTTTTTTTAGGCTCTAGTTCAAAAAAGTGTTCAACCACAAGTTGTCCAAGCTCTGTATTTCCATACATTTTACAATTTCCAAGCAAGGATCCCCACACAGAAGAGCTAGGTTGTAATGGCATCTTGTAAATAAAATTTTGTGCCTCTTCCAGCCACCCAATGTGCCCTAGAAGGTCAACTATACATCCATAGTGCTCCATGTTAGGTTTTATTCCATAATCTCTACTCATGCAATCAAAATATTGATAACCTTCATCAACCAACCCTGCATGTTTGCACGCAGAGAAAACACCAATAAAGGTGACATGATTAGGTTTCACACCTACCTATTGCATTTGGTAAAAGAGTTTGAGAGCATTCTCATTTTTCCCATTTTTGGCTTGCCTGCCAATAGTTGCATTCTGTGAGGCCACATATTTTTGAGGCATTTTATCAAACATTCTATGTGCATGCTCTATACTACTGAATTTGGTGTAGAGGTCTAGAAGGGTGTTTCCCTCAATAATGTATTATTCAAATCCATGTCTAAAAATGTAATCCTAGATTTCCTTGACATTTTCCAAACAAATTAATTTGACACATGATGAGAGAATGTTCATGATAGTGATAGTATTAGGCTGCATGCCCACTAGCTGCATTTGGAAAAATAGTTTCATGTCATTAGCTTGGCCATTCTATGAGTGGTCATAAATCATTGCACTCCATGGTATTAGCTCTAGATTTTCACCAGTTAAATGCATTTGAGATAAAATTTTCAAGGCATCATCGCCAAACCCATTATGAGAATATATAGAAACCATTGCATTCCATGTGACCATGGCGGGCTTCATGCCCACCAACTATATTTCATGAAAAATTTTCAAAGCCTCATTACCAAATCCATTTTGTACATACCCTGCAATGATTGTATTCCAAGAAGCAATATCCTTTTAGAGCACTCTGTCAAACATAAACTTTGATTCTTCTATACACTTTCATTTTGCATACATATAAACAACAATATTTACAACAAAGATATCTGAGTTAAATCCAATTCTAATAATGTAACCATGAATCCCCTTGTCAGGTTGCAGAGCTCCACAGTGGGCACATCTTTTTTTAGAACACTTAAATAATAATTTCATGATATTTCACACCTTCCAGTTGCATTGCACGAAATAACTCAAACATCCCTTTAGCATTCCCATTTTTGACACATCCTATTATAGGAATTTGGCTTCTGTGATCCATAAAATGTGTGTAAAATTTTTTTCGGTGAAAATCACATAAAAGAAAAGAAATTTGTGTCACCGAATTTTTTTTTACACACATCCTATTATCATTACAGTCCAAGAAATTGTGTGAAATTGTGTTTGGTTTTACGCATGCAACATGCATTTGTTCAAAGAGTTTTGTTGCATATTCTGCTTGGCCTTTCTGGATACACCCTGTGAGAATTGTATTCCATGTAATAATGTTTTTCTTTACATCCGCTAATGGCATTTGATAAAACAACTTTAAGGCCTCATCTAAACATTTGTTCTGAATATACATTGCGATTAATGCATTCCAGACACTATATCTCTTTGGGTATTTTTTCAAAACTTTGTGTGCATAATCCATTCTCTCGCATTTAACATACATGTTCTAAAAATATTCCGAGACTAAACCGTTCTAATTGCATAATTATGGATCTACTTTCCCTCTTTTAAAGACGTTGATTGGGCACATATAGTTAGACCACTGACCACAACAACTGAACAAATGCAATGCAATATAGTTTCAGTCCTTCCACTTTTATTTGGTGAAACAAATGCAATGCATCAATATAATATCCTTGATGGGAATAACCTGTAATCATTACATTCCACGAGATCTCATCCCTTTCCAACACTTGTCAAATCATAATGTGTTGGCGATTGATAATACCCTTCCACAATGCATTTGGCATACGTAAGCGATGGAAGTCAGATTTGGAAGGATAATAATCAATTAAAGTTGGTCACTGGTAGAAATTGTGACTTGCTGAGAGATCAAAACTTGGAATTGTGAAATGTGAAAGGTCGCAGATGAAAATTGCGACTTGCAGATGGAAAATTGCGACTGAGAGATTTCAGATTGAACCACGAGTACAATATCACATCTTGCATCGTTGGATTGAGCAGAAAGAGATTTTAGAGCACCAATATCCTCTGCCCAAACATGATATTGCCTCTACACAAATAGGAACTCCATGCACCTATGGGCCCATGGCGTAAAATAGGCTTCATGGTTCACATCATTACAATGCACTAGCATTATTTAAAAGGTGCTTTGTTATATGTCTCGCAGCTGAAAAATAAGGGAGACATTTGTACTCTCAATAGTTATGATCCGAACAATAGTTACTTTGTACGTTAACGCTGCGTTTTCTGGTGTGGCCACCTGTTATTCTCACGTTGGTCGTTAGCCTATGGTTTTGTTGAATCGTGATGCCCCTCGGGAGTCGGAAGTGACTTCAGTCGTTTTGCCACGTAGCGTAGGTGAGCACATGGGCCGTATGTAGGCACTCTAACGAGTCAACGACTATGATTGAGGAAGAGTGATCCACTTTTAGTGGGCTGCAGCGTTTTGAGTGATCCAGTTTTAATGCTCTGTAAAAGTTTTGTAATTTGCTGTAGCAGGGAAAGAAAGAAATCATTTTTAATGTTCACAACTTAAAAAAAAATAGCTTATGGAACAGATTGTTTTTCATCTAGTTTTTGTATTTGACTTTATTTTTTGGAACGCAAATAAGTTTTTGGGTCTGTCAAAAATTTTCTTCACATGATAAAATAATGAAATACAGAAATCATCAAATTTATTCCTCATCCCTCAATGTTTTTGCATTAGATTTTATTTGATATATTGGATCTTATTTGGGGTATGGGTCGGTGTGTCCTTTCAATTCTAGCATCATAAAATTATGTTTTATTAGTGCTTTAATAGTATTCTTATTTGGTTTATGGAGCATGGGTATTTGTATGTGTTGTATTAAGGGCTGTGATGCATTAATGGATCATAGGGAAGCACAAGAGTTCTAAAAAGTACTTCGAAGGTATGAAGATTCTATACAATGCAAAGTGACTTTTCTTTTCTTGGTGACTTGTAAGGTTTTTGAAAACAAACATTAATGCATTTCACAAAATATAACAATTATGATGGTTAAATAAAAATAGAAAATAGATTTCGTATATATAAAAGATAAGATGTTAAGGAATATAGTAATCAATGTTAAGAAGGATTCTCACTTTCCAACTTCTAATCACATGATGCCAATCAATATTGTCTATGAAGATGTTAAGGAGGTGGATATATGATACCAAATGTTAGAAGACATGGACATTGGACACTAAAAGTCCCTTCCTTCCAATATAGGGCATGAAGAAGCTAAGAACCATCATGTGCTTCATTAATATCTATGTTTTGTAAGACAATTAGAATACTAGTTGTTTCTTAAAAGTAGTATACGTGCAAGAAATGTTAAGATGTTTTTAACAAGTACTTTTTGCAAACTTTTCTTTATGGCTTATGAGATTTGCCTATTTTGTATGAAGTCTTAGGACAACAATATTTCGTACTTTCACCATTTAACCTTGCTATAAAATTTCAGTTATAAAAGAAAATTGAAATATGTATTACACAAATATAAATCATTGGATCACATGTTTTAAAATATAAATTTTGTAGGAAAGCATTTAACAATACTTGTAAATTAGAAAATTGTCATGGAGAAAATGCTCACACTAAAACACACTAATATAATTTTCCAAGTTTCAATTATAAAAGAAAATTGAAATATATATTACACAAATACAAATCATTGGGTGACATGTTTTCAAATATGAATCTTGTAGGAAAACATTTAACAATACTTGTAAATTAGAAAATTGTCATGGAGAAATTGCCCCCACTAAAAAGCATTAGACACAAAATTGCCAAGCCATAAACACATACATAATTCAAATTATAGGCACACTAATAAACAAATGTGCAATTTTTCATCAACAGTGTTTTATGTTAAACATGAAAAATATTAGACAAATGTGATCCTTGTTGTGTGACAATATAATATCTTTCTAAGAAACATAAATGTATATAGTACAAATGAGGAATTCAAAATGGAAATTGGTTCAAATTTGCAAACTATAAACACATAAGATGAAATAAGTCATTGGAAATTATAATAATAATCTTAGAACATGAAATAAGTCATTTCCATCCTTGTTTAATTCTCGCACGTGACATGTTGAGTTCATAATGAGTATTTCTTGTGGAGTAAGCCTAATGGTTAAGAACATGTATTTTCTCCTAATAAGTCATAGGTTAAATCCAAAGTGGGTTGTTGTTTGAACATGTATATATGTATAGCTTGAGTAAGCCTAATGGCTAAGAACATGTCTTTTCTCCTAATAGGTTATAGGTTAAATCCAAAGTGCGTTGTTGTTTGAACATGTATATTTGTATAGAAGCCTAATGGTTAAGAACATGTCTTTTCTCTTAATAGGTCATAGGTTAAATCCAAAGTGGGTAGAGTATGTACACCTTCATAGATTTTAGTAGTCAAATCCCTGTGGATGGGAGTCCTTTGTCTCATAAACAAAAGAGTCTCATACACTAATTTAGTGTTGGGAAAATTTAATTAAAAAAAAATACCAAAAAACCAAAAATATCTAATAATTAAACTAGGCCAATATAAAAAGACCACTTCTTAAAAAAAACCTACCTCAAAACTATTATAGAGTTAAAATAACTTGTAATAATAATTAAATATCCTATTTTTTAAAATGTAATAAATAACTATCCATATCATTTATTGTTAATAAAAATAATAAATTTTATTATATTTATATATATCATTAATATAATATAATTTTAGATATTAACAATTAATTATAAGTGTAGCATGATAATTATCAACATATATGTGGAAAAGTTGAGTGTAATTAAAGTGGAACCAAGTGCTAATATAAAAAGACCACTTCTAAAAATGCCTACCTCAAAGCTATTATAAAGTTAAAATAACTTATATTGATAATTAAAAATATCTTTTTTTTTACGTGATAAATAACTATATTGCTTTACCATTTTTATTGTTGACAAGAATTGAAAACTGAAAAGAAGTGGAGCAGAGGATTGCTCTTCTCACTATTACGAATTACTTAAATACGATTACATTGGAAACATCACCAATAAATGACTGTAGTGTAATTCGACTAAACTGGACTAACTCAAATTGAACTGGGACACTTGGATGGACAGTTTCAACACCTAGTAGGTGGTTGGAATTAGATTACAATTTTAAAAAAAAATTGACTTCAACTAGATTTGGTTTTCTTCTTCTCTTCTTCCAAATTCTGTAGCCTCTAAATTGTTTCAGAGTTTTCGCTTTGTTGTATCCTTCAAACCTCAGTTTTTTCATTTGTTGGTGCAGGTCTTCTAGTGTTCCAGACTGTCTAAGCATGTCTTGGACTTCTTCAAAAATCGACTTGTATGTGGGTTGCTGCCACATATTGCCTTCTGTAGTGCGCTTTTCATCATCAGTCTGCTGCAACATAAGATCAGAGTAATATTTTATCTCTTCAAAACTCCAATACCTGAAAATTTCATTGACATGTTCGTCATGCATGATGTCTTCAACATTCATATCTACAGCTTCTGTGTAGATCTCATCAAGACATGGTGTTGCAATCCATGTTTCAAGAAAATTTAATTCTTCCTCGTAATAAATTTGTGTACCTACACATTGGAAATCCATGTTGGAATTAATTTTTTTTGCAGAACGACATTGGTTCTAGTTTTTCTGCTCTTCAATGAGAGCTTTCTCCCATTGCACTTCCTTCTCTACTTCTGCCTCTATCTCAGTTTCTGTTTTCCCTTTGCAGACTTATTTCTTTGTCTCTGTATTTTCTTCACTAACATGTGTTGCTGCAATCAGGTTGTCTTCCACTGACTCAAGTTGGATTATATCACCTAATAACATTATGTCAATATCATGTTTTTGTTGCATCATCTACAACCAATTATCATTAGCCAAAAATTCCATATCAAAGTTTACATCAGTAAGTTGTGTTGTTGGATTCAACATATCATCATCAACAAACTCTATTGTTGGAATCATCAAATCTTTGTCAGCAAGCTCTGTTGCTAGATTCATCATATCTTCGTCAGCAAGCTCTGTTGCTAGATTCACCAAGTCTTCATCAGCAAACTTTGTTGCTGTTATTATCAAGTCATCATCAACAAGCTTCCTATCATGAAAATAATTGAAAACTGAAAAAAATAGAACAAAATATTACTCTTTTTACAAATTCACTTTCACAAGTCTCTCACAATTTTAAGTTAAAAAAAAAAAAAAAAAAACTCCATCTTTTTTTCTCCCCTTAAAAAAAAATTCACACACAAAAAAGGCATACCATAAAAAATTAAAATCCCCTTTTTTTTTTTATAAAACCTTTACCAATTTAAAAGAAAAAAAAAATTAATAAAAAACTTTTCTATGGCCTTCCTTACCTTTTAAAAGCATTCATATAAAGCTTTTAAAAATCTTTTAAATATGTCCTTCATGCTTTTTCCTTTTAAAAATCAGTTAAATGTCTTTCTTTCATTAACGTATGAGCCCTTTTCAAAACAATTTGATGTTTAAAATGTTTTCATATCTTCACGTCTTGTAATTTTTTTTGTGTGAACTTCATTAACGCGGCGTTTCAGTGCCGGACCCCCGACTAGCGCGTTTCTTTAATCTTCAGAAATGCGTTAATAACGTTGAGCCTTCTTTAAAACGTTAGTGCAGCAAATTTTTATTTTGGCTTTCTTCTTAAACAACCTTTAAGCGGTCTTTCCGCCATTCGTTTAGCCGACGCTTTCACGGGTTTTGTTTGGTTTTTTTGTTCTTCTTCCGTTTCTTTGCAGGGGCGTCTTTAACTTTTCTCAAACTTCTGCTGCTCTATCAAAGAGTCTTATGCAAACTCGCCTATTTTCTCTACTTCTCTAACTTGGCTCTGTTGCTGCTCTCTCGGGAGTCTTATGCAAACTAGCTCTGATACCATGACAAGAATTGAAAACTGAAAAGAAGTGGAGCAGATGATTGCTCTTCTCCCTATTACGAATTACTTAAATAATATTACATTGGAAACATCACCAATAATAAATGATTGTAGTGTAACTCTACTAAACTGGACTAACTCACAGTGAACTAAGACACTTGGACATGACACTTGGACACTTGCATGAATAATTTGACACCTAGCAAGTGGTTAGAATTAGATTCTCCAACAATTATTAATAAAAATAATAAACTTTTATTATATCTAAATATATTATTATATAATATAATTTTATATAATAACAATTAATCATAGCATTATAATTATCAACATATATGCGAAAAAGTTGAGTTTAATTAAAACAAAAGCAAGTTCAATGTGTGTGTGGTTTTTTTTTTTTTTTTTAACTAGGGTGAGGTTAGCCTTATAATTATCAACATATATGGGAAAATTTGACTTTAACTAAAGTGAAACCAAGTTCAATGTGTTTTTTTATTATTATTTACTTTGGTGGGGTGATATTGTGTTCGAACTAATGTATAGCAATATTGTTTTCCAAATAATATGAATAAAGGGAAAATTTTCAAACGAATTTCAATCATTTACATTTACATATTTAAAAAGTATAGATTGTGAAATGGAGAGTTATAGTTATACAATATGTGTTTTTCTAGATATATAAGGATGGTGATGAGTAATTTTTTGGATTAATTTAAGGATGTTTAGGATTAATTTTTATGATTATTTTATAATATTAAAAGTATATTTAGCAACTTGTAAGTTAAATATATCCATTTTTAGTAAAAATAATAATAAAAACGAATAAAACAAATTTACTCCTTAACCTTACGTTATCCATTGTAGAGTTATTGGATACGTGTTTGGTTTGATGTTTTTAACTGAATTGAAAAGCATGAATGTGAAAAGGTAAAGTAATTACTGAATATATTAATATTTTATGATATTTTTAACATTTATTTGAAATTATTTTATTAAATATTTAGTCAAATCATCTAGTAATACACCACTGTTGTTTCTAGTGGATATATGCCAGGACAAGAATTTCCTAATACACGATATATGCGAGCACAATAATTTTAGGAAAGGGTTGAACCATCTTGATCTATACAATTAAAAACAATTTCATTTAATTTATAAAAGATGGTAAAGTTAGGTTGTAAGGAATCCTCAACAATGAAGAGCATGCTTTTATAATCCATATATATTTCACCCAAGATAAGACCTTTTGATTGCGCCTTAATGAGAATCTTAAGTGTGTTGCCCTTGCATTCCATGCATATCACAATGTAGCAATAGGTTAGTTAAATGATGTCATATCATAATGTTTTATAATTTGAAAGCTAAAGCCTACGATACATAACAAGGATTAAGAAAGCGCATGTAAGTTCCAAGGAGTATGCAATTGTGCCTAACGTCCTCTTGAAACTGCATTATGCCCTGCACTTAGTGGAATTTTGAGGACTTAGTATTTCATGCCCTAGTAAGAATCTTTCTTCAAATAATGTCGTCTCAAACACGTGGACGAGCTTGATGATTGCAAGTAATATGATATGCAATGTGTTCCTCTACATGATGTAATGATATATTACATCCCTAATATACTCGTGAGAATGCATATTAAAGGTTGGGATTAAACTAAAACATAGTTAAGACATTCATCATAATGATATAGGGTTTAATGAATGCATAAGTAAAGAAATGTTTCTCATAACCTAATAATGTGTTACAAATAATGAGGACCAAAGTGGAGTATCAATGTCAAAATAAACATATACTCGTCACGTGAAGTGCATATCTATGGGAAGGCAATGCTTGAAAGCACATAATGGCAACAATGACCTGACAAACCCTAATATGATAGGATGAGGGTCATGAAAAAAAATTAAGCATGGGTAATATGTATCATGAAAGCATGATTATTAATAGGGTTTGACGACAATAGGGTCATTGAGAGAGTTGACTTATTCGAACATAGGCACATCCTTTAGGACTTTGAACAAGTAGGGGGGCCCAAAATTTGGACACCACACAAATTTTTTGGGCATTTTTGTACAACTACAACAATTGGCAAACCACTGGTAGAATCCAACATCTCTACCTACATCTCTTCAACAGATAGAGTCTCATGAATGATGCAATGAAGTATTAAACAAACATTATAGGTACTCCTTGAGTTACTTGATATTTTATAGATATTCCCTTCCTCTGTCTCCTTAGATAGGTCCCGTTAGTGTTTACACACTAAAGGAAGAGTTCATACATTCAAGGCTTCGACGATGATGAAGAAAACATGAAAAAGGGCTTATTGTATTCAGAAATTTAAAGTGATTTTTTGGTGTTGCTCCACTGCCAACAGGCATGTTCAGTACCTTGATGAAGTCACTCAAGGAATAACAAGCATTTCTTCACTACCAATAGGGCTATTTAGTACCCCTACAAAGTTTCTTTCATCACCTCTCTATGCAAGGATCCTTTCTCAATCCTTCACCCTCTATTTAATTGATTTTCTTTTGCATGCACATTGGAATAATTTATTGGGTTTTTATTGCACCAGGATGAATTAGGGACCTTGACTTATTTTACAGGAAAGAGAGGTTGTTTCTTGTTTGATAGAAACTGAAATATCTTCTGATTTAGGTTTTCCCTCATGCCACACTTTTACATCTCATCTCTGACTGACAAGTGAAAAATGAAAACATATTGTTGAAATATTCAATACCAAGTTGAACACAGGGTTCAAGTTGTAAATACAGGTCACATGAAATAATTAGGGTTCCCCACGAGAACCTGATCGTATTTTCCTCATTCAAACTCACATAAAGGATGTTCGAGATGCGGTTTTGATAATTGGAATTATGAGAGGTTGCCTCCTAGAGCAATGATCATAGCCACATGCAACCATAGTGGTTTCAACATTAGGGAAAAATACCAAAGGATTTATTATAGTGTTTCATCTATGCAATGGTAATCTTATTACGACATACAAGATTTGCATGAAGTAGGTATATAATTATGCTTGTGAAGGTTGATGCAGTGCCATGCAGCATAGAGAATAAATGCTATGTTCATTCAATAACAAATAAATGCAATGCTAAGTGTAAAATGAATTGATGGTGCAATGCAGTGAATAAAACTATGTGCGATATAGGAAAACAATGTGGTGCAATGCAAAATTAGTTAACTACAATAAAAGAGACATGTAATGTTTATGGAGACAGTTCGTAAATGCAATGCATTAAAGAGAAATGTAAGAATATGAATGCAACATAAATGCATACATGTATCAAAATAAACTACCCACAATAAAGAGCATACAATAAAAGCATGATTAAGCCCTAACTAACCTAAACCTAAAACCTCAATTTAACCAGAAAGGAGATTGGGTCATGTGAAGTTAAACTTCTAATGTAGGCATCATAGTTTTTCCTGACCTGTAAAAACCAAAAGGTTAACTAATAAACCCAATATGAAGTATTGTGCAAAAATGAAAATGGTTACTCGTAAAACCTGCACAAGAGCAAGAAGATCACACCTATTGGTAAGAAAGCATGCCAGAAAATATTGTTCTAACCAGGTTGAAACTCTATCTTGGTAATCAGAATGATAAAATTGGAAACCCTGATCATTTCTTCATGGTATGCATTTATTCATGTATAACCCTAAGTCATGCATAAGAGAGATGAGAAGATGTTTTACTGCATGGGAATTGGATAGATAAGACTCTTCCATCCAGTCAACAATCCTATCATGATACTAAAAATTATTAACTTGAAAACCTTGAAAATATTTCAAGGATGGGTATCCATCTGGTGTAACTATGATACAAGAAGAATCTAGATTGAAAACCCTAATCTGATCTTGTTTGAGGATTTTGTCACGAACGTGAAACCTGACATAACAACCAATGAGAGTTCAAGTGCCTCATTGTCCTAACAAACTTCTGAACCTTTGAAATTATACATCATCAAATATTGGTGGCTTCGTATGATCAATAGATGAATGCATACATCCACCATCAATTGTGATATCGAAATACATTTTGGCTATATTGTTGGTTTGATTAGATGTTACAACATTGACAGACTGATTGTTCAATAGATAAGATTCTTCGGGGAATAATAATGAAGATGAATTGACCGAAGGAATCTCTTGAAATTTTTTAGATATATAATCTTCCTCTTCACCTGTTAAAGGTTGTAAATTAAAACGATCATGAACAAGGGATTCTATATTTTCATCTTTTGATTGTGAGGAAACACCATCGCATACCTGATTGAAATTAAAACTAACAAGATAAATATCTAAAGGATTTAGAGAATTCGTTGGTGTAGTAGACTTATCCAATAAATAAGGGTACATAGTATTAAAAGAATCAGGTGAAGAGACATCAATTCTAACCAAATTTGGTTCAAGACTCAAATCATGCACGATAGTGTCAGCTTGAGGAAGCAACGAATCATTATGTATGTTATGCTCTAGGGTATCAATTGAACACCTGTTGTCACCCAATACAGATCCTTGGTCATGAAAGGGAGGCAAAGATAAGAGCATATCACGGAGAGATTAAAGACAAGTATCATCAATTTTAGATTCATCAACATGACTGTTAGAGGATAGCTTACCAATGATATTATCAGATTGTACTTGCCCCACTTTGGCATAGTTTAATTAAGCTTCTAAATCAGGACAACTCCGCTCCTTTTCAGGAAAATATTCCTCATTAACTACTTCATAAAAAACAAATATATTTGCATTAGGACAAGAATCAATTTCATTTGTCAATGAAGAATGTTGGCTCGAGGGGTCCTGACCTAGGTTCGGAGGTTAAGGTTTGCCAACAAACCCCTACTGGCCCTTTCGACAGTGACCTGATTGCGCAGGCCAAAGTCTCACCCGAAGCATTATGGGAGGGTGCTGGAACCAGGTTTTCGCACCCTGGGATAGGGTAGGTAAGCAGGGTTGCGTTCGACTTCACAATTACCAGATCGTATACCACAGACCCATATCTATAGATTCCTTCGCATCTACGTGCACAATACCAATTATACTTATAGTAATCGACAGATCATAAATTCACAGAACAATAATGCAACTATCATAGATATTATTGCATAAAATATAACAGACAGATCCAGATCAGATGTAAACGCATCATAAGAAAAGAACACAGTTACTTTCATAGCTTAATATAGAATCATGCAGAACATAGCAGACATTATAGATTCACATTAACATATTCAGATATTCCAACAACCTTCCGCTTTCATTAATCCTTCAGATCCTTTTATAATACCCAAAACCCAACCTGCGCACACAGCAACAGGGTCCGCACACAGTAGGACTGAGGATCTCCACACACACAACCAGCAAGAGTCCTTTCCCCAATAACCAAAACAGATTTATTAATTCGTAATTCGCACCAATCTTGATTCATGCCTACCCGGTGACTCAAAATGTCCTTCTATTTATAACGATCTAGCCTAATCTTTCCTGTGGTCCGCAAACCGTCGTTTGCAGACTCTAGGTCTACCCTTTGACCCATTACAATTCTTTCGGGGCTTTGACCCACCCCAAAACCCCTGCGCTAGACTAAAATATGCCAAAACTATACAAAAATACTCAAAACCGTCCCAATTCGCAACCTTTTGGGGAACCCTGTTCCAACAATCCCCCAACACAATCTTGTGACTCGTCCCGAGTCACTGTGGTGGTGGGGTATCCACCTACACGCGCAGTTTACGGATGCGACCAGCGGGGGCAACACTTCTTGACTCTAAGCAACAATGTTTTGTGCAACATCCACGAGCTTTTGTGATGTTGGTCCTTCTGTCACAACAGGGACACTCTCCAATGTCTGATTTAGTTTCTTAACAGCAACATCAACATCCTGTGAGAGTTGGAGGGTTGCGGTAGCCCAAGGCCTCAAGTGTTCTCCGATGACGTGCTTCTTATGTCGGAGCTCCTCAAACTTATTTTGGAGGGCATTTATGGTTCTCAATCGTGCCAAAAGATGCGCAGGAACCAAGGTAGGTAATGTAGCCTGATTTGCTCAAAAGCTTCCTCCTTCTGCCACAAGTCCTGATTTATTTTCCAGAGGATCGGATCGTGCTAGATCTTGGTCCATAACTGCATGGCTGTCTCTAGTAATTGTGCGCCTTGAGCGATCTACCCTGTAATGGTGTTTGTAGCTGCGATCAGCAGTGCAGCGCGCTGGGCTCGTACCTATGGAGGTGTTTTAGGTTGAAATTTGGCATGTAAGTCAGTGATTTGCTGCTCTAGCTGCGTCTTAATGACCTGCATTTCCATCCTAGAAGCCTTAAACGCTGCGACCAATCCTTCAAATTTAGCCCGGGGGGTAGCTGTGGCTGGGATCTCTTTTGTAACCTCCATGCAGAGCTGGTGAATCAAAGGTTTCGAGCTCCACTTGTTGTGCGATAGCAAGGAGCACTTCCGTGTTCTGCTGTGTGATGGTCTTCTCGGCCACACCGAGTTGTTTGTGTATTTGCTGGTTCCGATTTTGAATCTCCTAAAACACAATGGTGTGGAGACCTTGCAACGCTTCATGGGGAAACTTGGCTAGATTCAACTGCACCCTTGTACCTGCTTGGAATTGTATTTCTTGGTCAGGTAGACTGATCACAATGGCGGCGCTAGGTAATGAACAGAGACGAATTTCCTCTGTAACTAGAACTAGACTTCTAGATGTCAAGGGAGTCCGTACCTGAACCATGCTAGTCTGTAGCATGTATGTCTTTAACTGCAGGGTGCAAAGTTCGGCCTGAATGGTGTTGATCGCAGTCCTCTGTTGTTCCTCTAACGGTAACCATTTGTCTTTTATGGCTAGTGTGACTGCATCTGCAATTTTCTCGAGATCTCCACCAGTCAACGTAACCGTCTCATCTCGTTCCTTTCGCTGGGCGCACTGCTTCTTTCGGGGTACCCTAGGGGGGAGGTGGTACCTCTGATGTTTACTTCCTCCGTGCCCAGATCTGGTTGTGAATCGACCTGGGTTTCGACCTCGGTGTGCCTCTTAGTGGTCTGCTTTGGCTACGTGTCATTTTTCGTGGTTGCGCCTGAGTCCTTCCCTGTACGCTTGCTTGGCCCTCTAGTATCCTTGATGATAATAGGTGGGAGCACCTGCGTCGTGTTAGTACCTGTGATGTGCCTTGCACTGGTTTTGAAGCCTATCTTCCAGGCAGGAGGCCATAGAGTAATCACATTGTCAATTTCCTCATTTGCTACCATATAAGGAAGTGATGTCCATGTTTTATCCTTGAGGCTGCGGATCTGAAAGTTGTGCATGGTAACCTGGAATGCTGCAATACTTTTGTATTTTTCATATAATGTTGGGGACAACAGAGGTCAAGAATTGATGACTGCTGCCACGATAATCTGGAAAAGGACCCAGAAGACTTGGTTATCCTCTATGCGTTACACATCCTTGGAATCGCACAAATGGGCATACCGAGCTCCTTCACACATATCTAGGGTGAGCTTGGGGATGACTGACTCTGTAGGGGCCTCTAAGGCGACTAAGGCTATAAGGAACGGTAGCCAGGCATAGAAAAATGCTTTTCCCTGCTCTAGAGATTCACAGACGTTGGTTAAGAACTCATCGCATAAGTATTGGGCCCAATTGAGGCAGACCCCCTCGCATACTGACTTGCTAACCAAATGACATAAGCAAGGATGGTTGCGACCTGGCACTTTCGTATTAGCTTGCATGCTAATAACATGGCACCCATATGCGTAGCAGGGTCACTGATAGTTTTGATGACGAAGCCCAGCGTATTTCTTTCCACGTGGTAAGTCTGACACACATATTCAGCGGTTTCCCCCTCGTATTTCTTGCCCACATGCTCCAGAGGGTGCGGCCTGTTCATGGGAAGGCCTGTAATTCTATGAACCAATGTAGCATCAATGGGAACTCTGTCCTGAATCCATAGGCAACCATCGTGAATTAAGGCGAGAAACTGTCGGGCCAGCCGATCTGTGATGTTGTAATAACCAAAGTGGGGAATCCGCAGCATGTTCAAGAGCCCAGATCCAGCCAATCCACCTACCCAGTGTCGAGGAACAACTGTGACCCCATCATTCGCATAGATCGTGTCGAAATACAATGCAGGGGCCAGCTCAGGGAAGGCTTCATAATTCGTTAAGTCATTATCATTAAATTTGACCTCATGGAGCCTTCCAAAAGGGTCGCTAAGGATAGGGACCTCTCCCGGGGTTAGTGGTGTCTGTAGATAGGTAATCAGTCCGTCAAGGTTCTTTGGTGTGCGCATCGAGGGCCTGTGCGGTCGGATGAAGGGAGGTAACCAGTTGATCGGATTGGCGAGCAGGGCTTCCTCTTACGTAGCATTTGAGGCGTTGTTCGTGGGAACTTGGCATGTCTTGGGGAAGTCCTAGGCTTCCCCGTAGCCCATTTTGCAGCTTTCAGGGGCTTCCCTAAGCCCTGTTATTTCTCTTTTCCCTTCCTTGTGACCGTTATCGAGAGCACTTCTTCATTCTCAGACCCAATTTCCATTACTTCCTCAATTTTTGGGTCTGTAGGTTCCGAGGGTTCAGCAGGGTTAGTGGTCGTCATCCTAGTGCGGAAAATGAATCCCAACCCTGGGTGGCTATTTTCAGAAGGAGGATTTTGTTCAGACATGAAAGGAACAGTGCAGACCTGAAAAATCTTACAGCTCAAGTTTGTTCGAGACAAAGATGAGAAGTACAAGCTATGCAAGTGAGATGGAACCCTTTCCTGAACTATCCTGCCCTTTTTATAGTGCCTGCAGTTGTTCAACATTAAGGTATACTTCACCTGGAACTTACCATCAAGGAAACGATAAAAAATCCCCAAAATTCGCCCCATTAAATGCCAGCGCGCCACTCCTTTCAATGGTAACTTCTGCTTTTTACCAGATGTTGTTAGGCCAATGGCTAGTTTTCGCACCTATTGTGCGCTTGGTATACCTGCTACGCTTGGGTTAAACACCTGTGCATCCTCCCCAAACACAGGCTTGATCCCTAGTTACTTCAAAACCAAAAACGTGTCATCCCAACAGAACCGGACCTCCTTAGTAAGCAAGTCTTTCAGAAGTGTTGTGATCAGTGCATACCCCTAAATGAACTTTCTATAATAACCTGCGTGCCCGAGAATTGAACGCAGTTGTTCCCTTGTTGTAGGGATTTCTGGATATATGATAACTCAGCCTCCTATATCCACATCCCCAATATTAGCCAACGTGGGGTGCGTCTCAATGCTACTCGTTCGCAGCTTGAGCGGTCTGGTAACTGTGTGCATCCTATCCAATTTTGAGTCAGAAACAGCTTGTGGATCATCCTTACCTTCTTTTGGGGCTAGGTTGCGGTAGTTGACCATGCGTGGGTCTTCTGGCCCAAGGAACTTCTTGACTTGAACGTTAGTTTGGGCCTCAAATCGTAGGATCATCATATCCCGACACTCCTCCCATTCCTGGAATTCCTCCTTATGTGTCTCTCACCATCGCGCAGGTGTTCCACGCATAGCTAGCTTAAGGGCCCATAGCCTTCGTTCCCTTGGAAACTTAGATTCAAATGCTCGTAAAAATTCCATAATATTACTAGAACCATCAAAATAAGGTAGGTCGCTTACTTCTGAGGAAACACAACGGAAGTCGTTTGTGACCCGAATATATCGCAGCGCAAAGACATTAGGTAACCGATTTTTCCAATTCTCTATCTCCCCATCGGAGTCAGAGAAGCACTCACTGTCCTTTTCCCAGCATAGTATTCCATCCACCGTGGGGTTGATCCAATCTTCATCCTGCGCAGTCAAATTAAAGATGTGATCCACATCCTCTTCGTCGCGGATTGGATCTGTGTATCATTCCCCTTCTGCAGGATCTAA
Organism: Pinus albicaulis; assembly: GCA_034641835.2. Taxonomy (NCBI): domain Eukaryota; kingdom Viridiplantae; phylum Streptophyta; class Pinopsida; order Pinales; family Pinaceae; genus Pinus; species Pinus albicaulis. The sequence continues at coordinate 99,572,643 of CM076584.1, forward strand.
TGGTACTATCACCCTTGTACTGTTATTCTCAAACACCATGCGTCTCTTATTTAGGTTAATGATACCTCCCATATCTATGGCCTAGTCTAACCTAGAAGTGCAGGGTAGGGTCCGCATCTTCTACAATCTGAATGAATTCAAAATCAGCCCGGACCTTGACCCCTACGATATCCACCAAGATCTTTGATAGTCTCCCCAAGGGTATGATATTCTGCTGATTGGCCATATGCAGTTGGATAGTGGACCATTCCAACTTAGGTTCCCCCATTCGCTGCCAAGTCTGTTTAGGTAATACATTCACATCTGACCCTAGGTCCAAAATAACATGATCCATCTCATAATCATCGATCTGCGCAGTTAACCACATCTCCCTACCAATGTGTTTCTTATATCTATATAGTTTGTGTACGTCCTTGATTTACGGAGGGGGGCTAGGTCATGCTGCGCAGCTATCTATTAATTCCTAAATATTTTGCACAGCCTTTGGGTTGCGCAGCAGCTTCATACATGCTTGTAAAAAGGGTTGGACCTCCTCATCTGCCCTAAGGTCTCCTAGCGGCTACGAAGTAGATGTCTTTGCCTCTGCAAAGTCTTTGCGAGTTGCGACAACTGTTTATTTTTCCTTTCTTAGAGCCAAACCTTGCTACTTGCTAACTGCTTGTCGGATCAGAGATTTGGTCGCAGTATTCTCCCCAGGCCCCCCAGTGGCCATCCCACTGCGTGTTACGACATTCATGCTCGAATCTTTGTCTCGCAGTTCAGCCTTAATCCTATGCACATTCTACATAGGTGTCAGCTGCTTCTCCTGCATCTTTTCTATCAAGATTGGACAGTCTTCAATCGCATGGTCCAGTTGTCTGCAATATCGGCAGGACTACCTTACAGGGTTTGGACAGTCCCTGGAAAAGTGTCCTACTTCTCCACAATTATAACAAATTATTTTCCCTCGTCCTCAACCTACGCTTCCACCTCTTTCGCCTCCCCTGCCCCTAATTGGGGAGCCACCTGTGCTCGCCAGGGATCTTGGCGAGGATGGATCTGACGATACCCTATAGAGGTTCCCCCGATCGATCATTAAATCATATGTTCGACAGTTCTGTTCATCGTGTCCTACCGACCTGCAGAACTTGCACCATTGCTACTTTACTTCTGGGACATACACAGTAAGGCAGGGATAGTGGTGCAACCCCACAATGTGACAATCATCGCACCACAATGCCGAACCACTAGATCCTGCAACGTCACTCGGTTGCAACGGACTAGGTCCCCCGGCTTGTATATAGTCTGCTAACATAGGGCTGTTATCCTTGGTGTGACCATTCATCTTGCATCGCATGCACCATCTTTCGGGGCTAGCTTCTGCTCCTCGCTCCTTTCGTAGATTTTGGATCTCCACGTGAATTGCCTCCAATTGTCCTTGGATTTTTTGGACGCCCAAATGGGTATCATCTCTGGGTGCAACTTCTAACTTCATAGCGACCTCCAAAGCTTTTTCCTACGATTCGAAAGTTTCGTGACCCATAGGTATGCGTAAGTGAGGCACCAGCATAGCAATGAACCATTTCGTGTGTTGTTTTTCATCATACTGAAATCCTCCTTCTCTGATCACCTTCTTCAGGCACTGATCGGCCTCCCACATAGACTCAGAAGGCCCTTGCTTGAAATATTTTAGATCAACCACTATTTGAGAGTAGGACGTAGGCTTCTTGAACTGTTGTTTCAAGGCGTTCTTAACCTCTTCAATGGTTGCGTTCGCATGCTGGCCGATGTATCCCATGTACCATTCCAAATATTTTCCTTCGAAGGCAAGGGGTAACTATGCCCTCTTCACTGCATCACTAGCTACATTCTGCGCAGTCCATACCGATTCTGTGACAAACCAGAACTGATCCATGTCTTCATCTCCCACACCCTTAAAGGTAGGCAACTTCATGTGTGTAACCATGTTGTCTTCCGATGGTGGCGAAGGTGTAGGTGAATTCTTACTCCTATGCTGGTTTGAAAGTGGTGTGGCTAGAGGACTCTGCGCAGCTGCTTCTCTTACCGGACTATAGATAGATCTATCTCCTTCTTGGTTGGTCCGATAGTATTTGCCACTTCGTGCCATATTCCCATCCATATCAGAGGTCATTCATTCGGCGTGGCTACAAAGAATACTCTTTTCGCACAGTAATATCTTAATTAGTAAGGGTAAGGTCTTCAGAAACTTACCCTGGAAACCCTTGAAGAATCTTCGCTCTACTTCAGATTATGAGACGAACTGATCGATGGTAAATTTTGTTACAAACCCTCCCAACACACTATCCACCCAGTGGTCCATCGTGCGAGTGATGGTGTTATCAGTCTTCTCTAATTGTTGGATCAATTCAGGGGTCCACTATGTGACCCGCTCGTCGTTCCAACACTTTTGAAATTTGACCAACCTTGCGAGCCACTCCTAGAGCTCGATCACAATTGTTACAAAGAATATCTCATACATCTCCATGAAGATATACTTATTCTTCCACTCTTCGGTGGTCAACCTCTTACTGCATTTTTATTTTACTGTGAATTCCTAAACTTGTTGTTCAAACCATTCATCAATTTCTTTTCTTTCAGGTTTCCAGTACGGCCTTGGAATTACCTAATCCCTCTCTCAAAATTCTCTTGGTCCTGGCAACGGAACCATTTGTTGGCTCGAGGGATCCTGACCCAGGTTCAAAGTTTAAGGTTTTCCAACAAACCCCTATACTACTAGCCCTTTCGGCAGTGACCTGCTTGCACAGGCCAAAGTCTCACCCGAAGCAGTATGGGAGGGTGTTGGAACCAGGTTTCCGCACCCTGGGAGAGGGTAGGTAAGCAAGGCTACGTTTGACTTCAAAATTACTAGATCGTATACCACAGACCCAGATCTATAGATTCCTTCGCATCCATGTGCGCAATACCAATTATACTTATAGTAATCGATAGATCATAAATTCATAGAAAAATAACACTACTATCACAGATATTCTTGCATAAAGTATAACAGACAGATCTAGATAAGATGTCAATGCAGCATAAACAAAGAACACAGTTACTTTCGTAGCTTAATACAGAATCATGCAGAACATAGCAGACATTATAGATTCACATTAACAGATTCAGATATTCCAACAACCTTTCACTTTCATTAATCCTTTAGATCCTTTTATAATACCCAAAACCCAACCTACGCACACAGCAGCAGGGTCCACACATAGCAGAACTAAGGATCTCCACGCACACAGCCAACAAGAGTCCTTTCCCCAATAACCCAAACAGATTTATTAATTCGTAATTCGCACCAATCTTGATTCATGCCTACCTGGTGACTCTAAATGTCCTTCTATTTATAACGATCTAGCCTAATCTTTCCTGTGGTCCAAAAACCGTGGTTTGCGGACTCTAGGTCTACCCTTTGACCCATTACAATGCTTTCGGGGCTTTGACCCACCCCAAAACCCCTGCTCTAGACTAAAATATGCCAAAGCTATACAAAAATACTCAAAACTGTCCCAATTCGCAGCCTTTGGGGTACCCTATTCCAAAAAAGAAGTAGGAGGATAGGGGAGATCAAGGGCAACCATTTCCTCCTTTACAATACGAGGTTGTCTTTGACTTACACCTGAAGAAAATTTTGGAATAATGCAATTAGGGAGCATAATAATAGAACCCTTTGATGATTGATTGTCAACGTCCAATTAAAATTTAGAATCCATCTCAAGAAGGTAGCCTGGATGAGGAAATTATCGCATTCGATGTGTTGATGGTGCTATATGTCCTGCCAACAATGAGGGGGTCTCCTCAGTTTGAAGTCCTAATTAGACCTCACACCGTTTGGGATAGGAACCCCATATGGTACATGGGCCCAACTGCCACCATGAAATTTGTATCTTATAGATCTCAAATGAAAAGGTGTTAGAGTGAGGACAAGAATGAAATGCCTAAACAATGAAACAAGGTTAGCTGAAGATTGAAAAAATGTAGAAAGAGGTACAAGCAAGTTACTTCAATAATGAGAAGAAGTATTCCATGAGAAAGACCAGTGATCCAATATCATCTTAGACATGCATAAGAGGAAAGTACCAAAGGTTAACTGCAAACTAGTTCACAATGCGTTACTGGCATTGTGTGGAATAAAGAAGCAAAGATTCAAAATCAGACACACTTGCGATAATAATGAATTAGTTCATAGAAAAATCACCCACTTGCAAGCACACATACAAAAATAATGGAAATATCATATAGCCATTATAACCACATGGACATGCATGGGAATCAATGCCGAAAAAGGAGAAATTCTCATTAATGTTGTTGCGAATACAAGTACATTTCTGCAAACCATCAAAGCAAATGGTGGAATATGGGTTACTCATACCATTGTCCAATGCAAAACCTTAGCCTCACTACACATCACCCTACTACCTGTAAAGAGATGAGTGCCTCTAGCTTTTCAATCATAGATCAACTATCTACTACTAGTCCAAGCTCAAGTGCTAAATTCCCTTACAAATGAGGCATGAGGGTATATTTATAGAAATTATGAGGGTGACCTTTCAACTTCTCCAGTGACCTCTCATCTACCCTCATGATTCTTGACCTTTTGTATTCCTTGTGGTCGCACTCGCACTTCCTAGTCATAGTCACCATTTTAGTCACAATCACAATTTCCAATGACAGTCATAGTTTCAAAGTGCAACTTGACTTCGTTGCATGAGATGAGAATAATCTTAGTCACAAGTGACATTTGTAGATGCTAGTCGCAAGTCACATCAGTAAAGGCTAGTTACATCTTCAAATCACAGTGTTGGTCACAAATCCTCTTCATAGTGTCGGCCACATTCCCTCTTCATAGTGTTGGCCGCATCTTCAAGTCAAAGTTTTGGTCGCATCTTCAAGTCAAATTTTTGGTCGCAAATCCTCTTCATAGTGTTGGCTACATCTTCTCTTCATAGTTTTGGTCACATCTTCAAGTCACTGTGTTGTGAGTAAAAGTGTGAGTTGCAACTTGAGGGATAAAGAAGGCAAATCTAGTTTTAGGTCATAATGATAGATGTCGGGCAATGATTACTAGTGATGAAAAGATTGTTTAGAGGCCAAAGAGTCCTTTTCATGCTCAAATTATAAGTCATTATCTCAGTTGGTAGTGGCAAAGGGTGAAGGTTCAAGTCTAAGAAGCAATTAAATGTTATGCTAGAGGTGTAGTAATTACAAGGAAAGGACACCTTGGAGAGTGAGGGTGTAAGAGGGATATGCAAAGGATGAAGAAGGATAAAATATAGGTTTGAAATACAAAGGGTAAATATGCATATAAGGTTGGGGTTTAGGGAATATGAAGGGTTAGAGAAGATGAAGAGACAATAATATGACGAGACATAGGAAAAAGTCGTAATCGCAAAACAAAAGTATAGGGAGGTTGCAAATCACAAATCTAGTGGCTAGTCACAGGTTGATATAATGACTAGTTACAACTTTCATTTGCACAGCATGGTTGCAGGTAGGAATGCGACTTGAGGGGACTCGCAGGGTGAGAATGGATCACAGGTTTCATAGAGAGGATAGGTCACAAGGTCTTAAGGGAGAGTAGGTCGCATATATCAGTAACATTCTCGGATGCAATGTTGAAACTATGTGACTAAGGCATGGTCAATCAAAAATCGCAATAGGAGGTAGATCGTAGGTCACATAAATGGATAGGTCCCAAGGTTTCACAAGAGACCAGGTCACATGACTCGTTGGTTTCTGCAACTGTAATTGCAACTTAGTGACTAGGGGTTTGTTAGTTATGTCACAGGTACAGAGAAGGTCACAAAAAAAGAGAGGTAGCAGGGTCACAAAAGAGACCAGGTTGCAAGAGAGGATGGATTGCAAGGTCATGGAGAAAAACAAACCATAGGCAAGAGTAGTTCTCATAAATCATTGACCTTCTCGGATGTGATCTTACGACTATGTGACTAAGGAATGATCAGTTGCAAATCACAACATGAGGTAAATCACATGTCACAAAATGGGTTAATGTTACTATTCGTGGATCTATGACTTGATAGATACTGAGATCAGTGACTAGGAGAAGAACTTAGATCTTTCATCTTTTAGGGTAGAATTTCTAAGTTTTAAGGAAACCCTAAATAAGCAAATAGGGGGTGAATCTCTAAGAGGCCATTGGTAAATTATGGTAGAGAGAGCCCAATATAGGGGGTTTAAAATTCATTATTATACATGAACTTAGGTATGGATGAAGCCTGGTTTACCCTTGCGACATTATGCCAACATTAAACTACAAATGGCTTGGTGATTCAACTTATAAACCTTAACACAATGATATCTTCTTCTTGCTATGAATTACATCTCGATGGTGATGAATCTTTTGGCCTACTTGCATATTTTTATAAACCTTGGGACATATAAAAACACACATAAGTACAACTTCAGAACTTTCTTAAAATAATTATATTAACCTACATAAACACCAATAGAGATGCAGGGTTGAAACAATATCTGCTAAACAAATGAATGCACAATGCCACAAACCATAATGTTAATGGTTAAGCCAGACAAGAAAGCATAGACAGTGTGCTTCATGGACATACTATTACTTATAGCCTTGATGATAGGAGCTTTACCAATGCAATTGGAAGGGATATATGTTAAGACTTTTAAAAGAACAGGGGGACCCATAATTTAGAGATACGAGATAAAAAAATTTGGGCTGTTGTAGTGGCTACAATAATTGGCGAACCGATAGTAGAACCCAAAATATATGGTTATGTCCCTATAATATATTGAGTCTAGAAAATCCATCGATAGCATAAAAATATTTTTTGCTCTAAATATAAAGTTGCAATGCGTACCTTTTGTGTGTTTTTCACATTATTGAGATCAAAATATTGCTCCATTTGTAGTATACATGTTACAGGATCCTTGCCATCGAACTTCCTCATATCGATCTTTGGAATATGGTGGGTCTTCCATCCAACATTCAAGTTTATGAAATCACAATCAACATTTATTTTTCTCTCATAATGAGTTTTCTCTACTATCTTTTAGCCATTAGGAATCATTTCTTGTATCAACTTTATCAAACCTTCCATGTCTTCCTTCAAACCTTCCATTTTTTCTTCCATACCATCCATATTAGCTTCCACTTCTTTCTTCAAACCATGCATATTAGCTTCCACACATTTCTTCAAACCATCCATATTAGCTTCCACAACTTTCTTCAAACCATCCCTCTTAGCTTCCATGCCTTTCCTCAAAACTTCCATTTCATTTTTTTTTGCTCTTTGCGAGAGCGAAATTTGGTGCACTTGCTCTTGTAATTTTGATATATCATGTTGCACTTCTTCATCTTCATGAGTCATAGTAGAGTATTATGAGCGCTTGATGGGTGTTGAATTCTTTTTAGGTGGAATTTTAGAACCCAATACTGATATCTATGCTTCAATATTCCCTTGGAGGAGCGTGATATGAAACTGAATTATCTCTGTGATTTCAGATCTGCAATATATAAAATTCAGTCATCTATTAGCCCTCTGAATCTTCTTTCGAATGCCACAGGTCTGACCTGATTTTGATGCTTCAAGACAAAGTTATGCCCAATATCCTACAATGACCTAATTATCGATTGGTTCAGTAGAGCACACTTTTACAACATGCCACGTGTCATTGTTTCTTCCTTCGGATTTGAAATTGATATACAAGAAACTATAGTCTGTGTGATTTCGGCCACTTTTTGCAGAATTCCAATCCAATGCTCAAAGAGAGAGTTATGACAATTTTCCCAATGAAACCTCTTTGAGATGAAATTCAGGAGCCTGAAAAAGCCCTAACTTCCACAGATCATATCTCTGAAACTATTGCGTGTTAGCCACCTATAAAATTTGTCATATCAAATGGTGGCTAAATCATTTTTTGAAGCCTTCAAGAAACAAGTTTTATTGCAAAATTGTTAGTTCTTGAAGTCTTGTGAAGATGAATTATTTTTTATTAATCTTCATTTTTGTTTCCCTCTTAATTCTGAAAATCTGTTGTTTTCATGATGAAAAGACTGTTGCAAAAAACTCCATTTTCCCCTCATTTTACCCCTGCTTTCACTCAAGATTAAATTCCATTTTATCCCCTTTTTTCCTCATAAATTTCCTCTGTTTTCCCTTATTTCCCCTCTTCCCTTCATAAAAACCCCTTTATAAGGTTGAAAAATCCTTTTTTACCTTATCCGAAACCCTCAAAATGCCTTGAAAACCTTGAAAAATCATAAAAATGAGACTTTTTGTACTAAGGCTTTAGCCCCCTTCGGCTAAGCCCCCTAAACCACTTCCCCACCATATACCCACGCCCCGGAACCAAGTGTTCAAGCCCAAAGGCAATTATCGCATCGGAACAATCTGCGAGCGCAAGTATTTTTGTTACATATAACTTCTGATGCCGATTGGCCCCTTTATATATAAGCCCGATCCTTTGTTCCCTTTGTAAAACCAAAAGCCCTGCAATCGGGCGCTAAGAATTATTATAAACCCTTTCCTGAATGCATTTTCCCTTTTTTTTTCATAAAAAATCCAATTTTCATATGTTTCAAAGGTTCCGCCAGTTCACGATCTTAACCATTCCCGACCATTGATCTTAATCCAATCAACAGCCTGCGCAATATCGCATTGGAGATTTCATTGGGCGTGTTTTATATTTTATTCACCCCCCTTCCGATTGGTGGTCTCCCGATGGATCCTCGATCATTTATTTCCCCCCGCCAGATCAAGATCCGACGGCCCACATCATTCCATCCCCAAACCCATTTCCCCTGCCTGTGACCTCCTCCGATTCATTCTCCACCGTCGATCTAATCCTCAGATCGACGGCCCACAATCAATCGCATCGAAAATTTACGTGTGCCCATTCATCTCTCCTCCTCCGATCGCAAACCTTCCGATTGGATCTGGGCCGTCCATACACCCAGATCCGACGGTCCAAATCAATCTTTCCAACCTTTGGTTAATTTCATAAACCTGTTGTATAAAGTTTTTTATGAGATCTCCGTCATTGATCTTTGCAGATCAACGGCCCACACTGACCCTTCCTCCCGCCTCATATTTATTTCATTAACCTACAGATCAAATCTGAGTTGTTGATCTGTTTCATCTAACAACCCAGATTTATCCTCATTCTCCCAACTCTTTTGGGTCCTACCCCTTCCAAATCAAATCTCCGCCGTTCATTCATATGATCGGATGGTCGATATTGAAACCGCTTTCCCCTGCGCCCACCTCTTTCTGTCCGCACATCTTATCGATTTTGCGCTCTCTCATAGCCGTCCAATCTGACGCCCCAGATCTAACGGTTGACACACAGTTTCGCGTAGATTTAAGCCTGAACGATAATTCCTAAAATTCACAAGATATAGGCAGTTTTGAAATGCCACGTGTCAGCCTCTGACGCTTATCACGCTCAAAAAGCTGAAACTGCCTTTCCTCCATTTTGTCGCGTGAAACCGTTGGTTTCTATAGCCAAAACCACTTTCCCCATTTACACTACGTTTCATCGCGTTTATTTCCCGTCGTTGATCTCTGCAGATCAACGGCTCACATTCAATCTAGCCATTACATTATCGCCCTCCGCCATTTTCCAAGGGACTTCTTAAAGCAATCTCGGTCGTCGATCTCTGAGGCCGATCTCATCCGACGGCCCAGAATCATCCGAGAAACCCCAAATTCCTTTTTTAACCTATTTTCCTCCGCCAAATATTTTCACCCTTTTTCCTTTGTATTTCTCCCATTTCGCGATACTGTAGTCCCTCTACATTATATTTCCTCGGTTGATCTCGACCGTTGATCAACACAGATCAACGACCCGGACTTAATCTCCCACCGTTTATTCTAGCCACCTCCATTTGACCCCGTGCAATCAATCTCCACTGTTGGATGCTTTCATCCAACGACTGTGCTCTAAACCTAAGCCTCCAGAGCAGTGAAAACAAAATACGCAAGATTTTCTAACTTTTTCTTGTATTGTGCAGGTTTCAATGGTTTTTTCCATTATGTTAAAATAAAAATGAAAGCTGAGGATGACAATCCTCCAGGCCTTCATTCATAAAAAATAATCCATCTACAGGGTTCGACATCATGTTTTATCAGTGCCTCATGAGCACTGGCACCATTATAAAGCCCCTGTAATTCCTGAACATCAACAAGACACTGTAAATCTTAAATAAACAGAGAGTATCAGTGTTAAAGATTCAGTCACAGAATTGAAGGTTGTTTGCACAGTTTTGAGGGATTATAGCTAAATTTTTTAATTAAAAGCCTAATCCCCTATATTAAACACAGCTTAAGGAACAGAAGACAGAATTCAGGATTAATTATGACTAATACATCGATCAGAAGCAGATTAGTCATGTTTTAGGTCAAAAAAATAATATCTACCAGACTGAAAATGCCTCCACTGCCACATCAGAGGCTAATTGATTCCTCTCAGCTACCAGAAGCCACTTGTAGCCTCAAAGCATTCAAAATAGGCCTATTTATGACTAGGACAGAAGATATTTGCCCCAATGCAGCTGAATAGTTATTACGAATCAAAGAAACTAATATAAACTATCAGCGGAGTTATTACGAGGATAAGAAATAGCGTTAAAAGTCAAATCTTTTAATCCATTAAGCCTCAAAAGAAGAAAAGAGTTATGAAACAGAGATATAGATTAAAAAAGTTCCTTCCTTATGCCTTGCATTGTTTTCAAGGCAGAGAATTGCATTAACTATAAAATTAATGATACTCGAACCCTACAAACTCATTCCACCTCCTCATTTTTCTATAAAATCTTCTTGAGGGGCTCATTGTAAAGGGTTGGTTGAAAAACTTTGAAATATACTTCTGCTCGAAAATTTCTACATGTAAATAGTGTTCAAAGGCTCTTGAAGCTCTGTTTGTAATCAAATAATTTAGGTTGAGAAGTGAAGATGATTGTTGAACTGAAACATTGGACTTGAAGAATGTAACTGGATTGACATCAATATACAAGTTGATTCTTGGGATCCTGGTCTATATCACTGGTGAAGTGCTTCTTTCTGTGTTATTGTTTTCCTTTCATGTATGCCATTTTGTCCATTATTCTCTGATAAATAACCGCAATCATAGAGTTATTATTTACTGTTTACAGTACCCTTCTCTTACTGATAAGCTTTATCTCAATGTTTTCCTCCAAGTTGTTTATTTAAGAATGATTCAATACAATTCAAGCAGTTAGGAATGCTGGCGTTCCCTCGTCCTACTGTTTACTTTAAACATTTTTCTTGAATGTTATTTTCATTATGTGCTCAGTAAAGATAGATTAGAAAAGTGATGGTGTGCCCTGTTTTCTAGCTTATTTCTCCAAAGGTAATTCTGAAAGTTTCCCTAAGAGCATGCTGAAAGCAGTTTAGATTTAAAAGTATCTTATGTGATCTTAGGCTGCACTTTTTTTTTCTTATATGTTTTCATCCCTTCTGAAAGTAATTATGTGGATTACTGGATTGTTTTTCTGTTGAGTTAGCTTTAATACGAACTTTTCCAAAGAAGTCTATGGTTAGCCCTGTCCTTTGATTAGTTTTAAACAGTTACTTAAAAGGATTTTCTTGTTTGGACAGACTAATAAATCCTAGTTGAAATTATTGCCTGTTTCCACCCCTTCAACACTTTTATTGTTCCATTCCATCATTTAATCTCAAATATATTGTGATATAGATGAATTTCCCTTTAGACCACTCTTGAAATTGTTGCACAATTAAACCCTTTTATGACTCCATAGCCCAATGGACTAAAAACCAGCATCATATCTATCCTATCAGCCAAAGCTTGTTCTGATTGTTTGCAACTTCACACCTTTGAAACTCTTTCATTTTATGATTTTCCACTCAACTAAAAATCATGCTCAGCCATCCAAAAACAAACAAAAACCCCGTTCTTAATAAATAGCCTAATATCATACCCAAAAGCCTTAAAGATAAATCAATATTTGCACTTATAGAGAGATCCCTCTCTGGATTCAGGAGGGCTAATTCCTAGAATCCCGAAGTGGTTCAAGTGTTCTCTCTGCAGTTTGTATTTGCCAATCTTACAAATTACAGGGAGCTAACATTTCTGGCGACTCCACTGGGGAATGAGTCAATATTCATTCCAAAAAACCCCTTGAGTACAAGTAGCCTTCTTCAAGCACTACCAGGCAAATGGTAGTCATGATAAAACTTGTTTGAATCAGTGAAAAACTAAGGAAACCTTAGGATTCTTATAAGAGCTTATCAAACCTTGAAGGATCAACTAGCTTATCCATAAGAGTAGATTTTATTTGTCTCGTAACTGTAGCTAAGTTTTGAAACATATTTAGGACACTCTTAGAACCCATAGGACTGAAAAAACTCAGAAAACCCAAAAATTTTTCAGATTGGTATTCAAATAAACATGATGGTGGACCATAAAACCTTTTACCTCCAAAAGAGCTAAAAATTTCCACATGGTGACTCCACACTCCTTAACAGACCTTAAGACTCCACTGGGAAGACCAATTATCATCATAACATCATACAAACTCAGTTAGAAGGCTTTAGGATTAAATTTTTCTTGTGTAAAATATTAGTTAGCCTCTTAAAGATTTTCGTATTTGGTTAAACTGTTCTTGTTTACTTAGGTCTAAAAAACACAGCATAGTGGCTCCTTGAAATATTCATGCTAGAGCCTATCCTGACCTAGACCCTCCTGAGATAGTTGATAACCCTGAAAGAATCCTTAGGAAGTCTCCTAATATTAAATCTTCAACTGTTTTCAGATCACCCTTTAGAGCTAATTCTGTTCCAGAAAACCTTGCATCTCTACAAGAATCACAAGTTGACTTAAGAAATCCATTTAGAACTAGGTCGCTTGATGATTTAGATCAGCTAGATTTGGAGTTTTCACTTTCATCCCTGGACAGAAGTAAACATCCTGGTACCAGAGAAACTACACCTCATGATTTACATTTCCTTCACAATTTAGGTGTCTCTCATCCAAGATCAGCTCAACAATCTATTGCTGGTATATCCACATCTATTTTTCATACATCCACTGTTCAAACCACTCCACTCCAGCCCACTTTCCCTCTTGTTAATCCACCACTTGTAAACCCCCCACTTTTTCCACCTCCACCTCCTATCATGGCAACATGGTATGCTCCTTTAGTCCTTCCTTTGACATTAGTCAATATTCCACAGGACTATCAGTCCAAGATACCATTGTGTGATGCCATTAATGTTATTACTGCTTCACAACATGTGGATAAGATGAATGACTACTTTGACATAAATGAGATTGATGATGAATCTGTCAAACTTGGATTATTTGCTCAGAGTTTAGGGGGAGAAGTAAGAAAATGGTTCAAAGGATTAACCCCTCATAGTATTAATGATCTCCAAGCCTTCCATCAGTTATTCTTAAACAAATAGGAAGTGAAGAAAAACCCTCTACAAATACTTTCGGACTATAAGAATCTCCACAGAAACACTGGGGAAAGTGTACAAGCTTATTGCACTAGGTTTAATAGTGTGTACAATGCACTTCCCCTAGACTTAAAACCTCCACAAGGCTCAGCTTTAAACAAGTTTCCTAAAGGATTTGATCCTAAGATGGCCTATCAGCTGAGAGAGAGAGATCCTTTAACTCTTGAAGATATGAAAAAATGAGCTATTGCTGTGGAAGTTAAATTAATGGAGAAAAGAGAAAGAATGAAGAATGAGAAGAAAGTGTCCTTTAGAGAGGAATCTACACCTTCCACATCTAGCTCAAAGATGGAGAGAATGATGGAGGAGATGATGAAAAATATGAGCATCCTTGAGAGAGCACAAGCAATTCAAAACCAAGCAGCTCCTCAAAACAGAAAGCAGAACCAAAATCAGAATTTTAGGAGAAACCAGCCTCAAAACAGACCAAGGGAGGATGATCAACAGTTCACTCCTCCTTTTCATCAAAATTATGTAAGTGAGGTTGAAGAAACATTAAAACAAATAGAGGAATATGATATCAACATGCTGGGAGTAGATAATGATGACTTTGAAGTTCATTATGATAGAAAACAAGGTATGTACACACCCTATGATGATAAAAGAGATAATGTTGAAAATTATTATCAAGAAATGGAAAATGTCATCATAGAGTCTCAAAAAGAGTATGACCTTAGGAGTAAAAGAAATCAAGAAATTCCCAAAACTAAAACCTCTGAAAAATCTGTACAAAGCAGCACTGTAAATAAACCCAAAATTGTAAAATAGAAAGACAAAACAATGGCTGGAAATTCTGATAAAGATAAAGAGAAAAGCACTCAAAACAATGCAAAACAGAGTGCAGGTCTTAGCAGCGTTAGCACCTCAGCTAGTGCTCCTGTTAAAACAATTTTGTCAAATGTAAATAGAGGAAATCAGCAAACTGATTTTGCTGATAGAGTGGCAGTTAATAAGGCTGAAACAAGCACTTCAAAGAATCAGATTCATTTTAGCTTGGAACAGGAAATTTCCATAATCAAGATATATGTTCCCCTTACTAAATTAGCTACCCAAAATGTGTATAGATCTCAAATTTTGAAGGCTTTTAACATAGAATAGAATAACGATACTGTCAATCTTAATGATGACCAACCATAGCTCATAATCAGTCCTAAGATTGAAGGTAGATATCAAGAGGGACAAGTTCCTCCTTTTTATGTTAGTTTAAATGTTCATGACAAGATTTTACATAACACTATGCATGATTCAGGGGCCTCTCACAATTTAATACCCAAAGCTGTAATGGAGAGCCTAGGCCTTGAAATCACTCGACCTTACAAATATCTTTACTCCTTTGACTCAAGCAGAGTCAAATGTTTAGGTTTAATCGAAGACCTCTGTGTGAACTTAGCACAAATTCCAGCCAAGTGTTTAGTAATGGATATTGTAGTGGCTGATGTACCCCCAAAATATGGTATGTTGTTATCAAGATCTTGGGGAGCTAAGTTACAAGGAACTATGCAGATGGACATGACCTATGCGACCATCCCTGTTTTCAATCAGACTATAAGACTTTACAGGGAGTCCCATATGCAGTACATGGTTACTAGCCAAGACAGGCCTTGACTCATTTATCCTTTTCAATGATGAAACTTTCAATAAACAAGTGACCTTAACTGAGTTAATGGCAGATAGAGAGGAGGGGGAAGACAACGCAGAAGTGTCGAAACAATCTGCTAAACTCGAAGACTACAACAAAAAAAACACAGGTCTTGAGCTACAAATCATGCATCCTTTGCTTTTTAACCTTGAGAGTCAAGAAAGCAGTCCTCAATGCAATAAAAAACCTGAGGTATTAAAACAGATTCAACAAAGTGTTGATCTTCGAGAACAAACTGAAAGCACACTTGTTGAAGAGGATGGTGACCAAACTGATGAACCTGAAACTAGTCCTCTATGGAGTATGAACTTCGATGGGTCCTGCACTAGGAGTAATGCTGGTGCAGGCATCTGGATACGTAACACTGAGAAAAATAACATGGAAGGACATTCCTACAGATTAAACTTTCAGTGTTCGAATAACATAGCGGAATACGAATCCCTTCATTTAGGCTTACATTTGTTGAAGAAATTAGGAGCTAAGAGAAATAAAGTTTATGGGGATTCAGAGTTAATCATTAGGAAAGTGAACGGGGAATACTGCACCAATCACCCCAGACTTAGAGCCTACAGAAACAATGTCATGGATTTATTGAAAACTTTTGAGGAATCCCAACTTGTTTTTGTACCAAGACAAAAGAATATCATGGCCCACAGTTTGGCTTTTTCTGCTAGAACATGCTTAACGCCTTATGAAACCAAACAATGTACAACTCAAATTAAATTTAGACCAGATGTTCCTGATAATGAAAAATATTGGCAAGTTTTTGACGGAGACAAACAAATAGAAGACTTCCTGTAGTCCAGAAATGAATTTGAACTACCCAGTTCAGATTCAGACTATGAAACAGACTTCCCTAGTGAAAAAAATCTACTTGATGATGAAGAAGAGTCTCCAGAGATAGCAGATATAAATCTGTTGTCTAACAAACTTGAAAACACAACGGAAATGATTGCACAGTTAGAAACAGAAGATCTTGAAACTCTGTAGTCTAGCAATCAAAGTTTGCCAAAAGGGTTGGCTCCTTTAGAAAAGTTATTTGATTTCAACGATGTGGCCAAGAAACCGAAATTGGAGCCTGTGGAAACTGAAGTTGAAGAGTGTAATATAGGCAGTGAACTAAAACCAATGATGATCAAACTGTCTAAAACTTTACCAGCTCACATTAAACTCAAATACATATAGCTGTTTAAATAATTTTCTGATGTTTTTGTGTGGAGTTATGAGGATTTGAAATCCTATGACACTGAAATAATTCATCACAAGATACCTCTCAAGGAAAACCAAAATCCTTTTAAACAAAAACTGCGTAGAATAAACCATGTTCAGTTACCTTTGGTCGTGAAGGAAATCAAGAAAATGTATGAAGATGGTATTATTGTCCCTATTAGATATTCTGAATGGGTGTCTAATCTGGTGTCAGTTAGGAAGAAAACATGAGAGATTAGGCTTTGTATAGACTTTTGAGACTTAAACAAAGCCTCATTGAAGGACAACTACCCTTTACCCAAGATGGACCATATTTTACAAAGGGTAGTTGGTTCTAAAAGAATTTCTTTTCTTGATGGCTACTCGGGATACAATCAGATTTTAGTACATCCTGATGATCAATTAAAGACAACCTTTACTACACCTTGGGGCACTTTCATGTATGTGAAAATTCCCTTTGGTCTAATGAATGCTGGTGCTACTTTTCAGAGATCCATGGACATTGCATTCTCGGAAGAATTAGGCTACTTCATTATTATTTACCTCGATTATGTCACTCTTTTTTCAAAGACAGATGAAGAGCACTTAGAACACTTGAGAAAAGTATTCGAGAAATGTAGAAATTTTGGGATATATTTAAACCCAAAGAAAACACTATTCGGTATCCAAGAAGGTAAACTTCTTGGGCACATTCTTTCAGAAGAGGGAATTAAGATAGACCCAAAGAGGATTGAGGCCATATTGCAAATCTCTCATCCTCAAAACATCAAGGAACTCCAATCTTTCATTGGAAAGATTAATTTCTTGAGAAGGTTAATACCCAACTTGGCTGAGCTCCTTAGAAGCATCACAAACATGCTGAAAAATGAGCAAGGAGTAAAATGGACCTTAGAAGCAAAGAGGTCCTTTGAACTGGTAAAACAAGCATTAACCAAAACACCAGTTCTAATAAGTCCTGGTTTTTCAAAGGATTTATATTTTTTCATTTGCATCAGAATGTACAATAGTTGTTGTCCTATTTCAGAAAAATCCATAGGGACAAGAGCAGCCTATTGCATTCTTTAGCAAGGCATTGAGAGAAGCTCCTCTGAAGTACAACATTATGGAAAAGCAAGCTTTTGCTTTGGTCAAAGCTTTAAAAGACTTCAGAGTTTACATCCTTCACTCACACATCATTGCCTTTGTCCCAAATTCAGTTGTGAAAGACATTCTAACACAGGACCCAGATGGTAAGAGAGGTAAGTGGATAGCTGTGATACTTGAATATGATTTAGAGATCAAGCCCACTAAACTCATTAAAGGCCAAGGTCTAGCTAGATTAATGGCTGAATCAAATTTTGAAGTTCTTGATATTAATATGATAAATGCTTTAGATGAACAAGAGGAACTCTCAACTCCCATGGTTGAAGATCATTTTATGAATTCCTCTTGGTATGTTAATATTCTATATGTTTTTCTCAATTTGAATACACCTCCTGGTTTATCAAAAACAAAGGCAAGGTTTTTAAAATTAAAAGTTGTAAACTATTGCATTATAGATAAATGTCTTTATTGGAAAAATGAAAGTGGTGTATTGCTTAAATGTTTGCCTGAGAATGATGCAGAGAAGGTTAAGCACGAGTTCCATGAAGGAGAATGTGGAGGCCACCTCTACTGGAAGACAACAGCCAACAAAATCCTTAGAGCTGGTTACTATTGTCCCACCCTCTTTCTAGATGTACACAAGATGATAATTACCTATCATAAATGCCAAATTTTCTAAGGCAAAAGAAATTTTATGCCCTTACCTCTGCATCCAATCACTGTTGAAGCTCCTTTTCAACAGTGGGGACTTGACTTCATAGGAGAAATCCATCCACCGTCATTTTCCCAACATAGATGGATTCTCATTGCAACAGACTACTTTACCAAATGGATAGAAGTCATCCCTTCTAGGCAAACCAATGACTCTGTCATCATAAAATTCATTGAGACTCATATCCTCTCTAGATTTGGCTATCCTAGGAAGATCATCACTGATAATGCAACAGCATTTGGATCCAAGAAGATGGTTGAATTCTGCCACAAATATCAGATAACATTGGTTCATTCCACTGCTTATTACCCTCAAGGTAATGGGCTAGCAGAATCCTCAAACAAGAGTTTGGTGAACATAATCAAGAAGTTGTTGGAGGACAAAAAGAAGTCTTGGCACACAAAGCTAGTACATGCACTCTGGGCTGACAGATTAACACTTAAGAAATCTATTGGAATGTCACCCTACCAGCTTGTGTATGGTACAGATGCAATTTTTCCAACCAGCCTTGGTGTACCAGTTATGAAGTTTATTCAAGAAGTGCAGTCTGAAGACAATGACATGATCAGAAGGATTAATCAGACTATACATCTTCAACAAACCAGAGAGGAGGTCTATAACAGAGCATTACAAAAGCAAGAGAGTATCAAGAAGCTTTTTGATAGAAGGACAAAGGCCAGCAATTTCAATGTTGGTGAAAAGGTGTTAAAGTGGGACTCAAGGAGAGAAGACAAGGGAAAGCATGGGAAATTTGATAACTTATGGCTTGGCCCTTATCTCATTCATTCCTCTGCTGGTAACAATGCTTATTTCTTGCAGGAATTGAATGGAGCTTAACTGTTTGGGGGTCCTGTCAATGGCACGATTCTCAAACATTATTTCTCTTAATCCTATCATGTTTTGAAAGCCTTTTTATCTTTTTTTATCATTATAAATATTTCATCCATCATTTCATTCAAAGTTATAAAAATAAAAAATACAAAAACAGTGAAAGAAAGAAAAGAGGGCAGATTGTAAAAACAAGAAAGGTACAGCCCCATACCAAAAAAGAGAATCAAAATCTGAAAGTGTGCAAGCTCAAATTCCACTCCTAAGAAACACACTTCTAGTTAGTCATACAGCCTAATCATGACTAATTATTTTTAAATTTACTGCTGATCAGTTAGTGAAATTCGATTTTCCAAACAGCTTAACCTTGGCTTATCAGTTAGGTAGATTAGGCTAGAAAATAAAGGTTCAAACAAGCTCAAAATCTGAACCTGAGTGTCCAAAAGAAGAATGAATCTAATATTTTTTAATCATGAGTCAAAGAAAGAAGTAAACTGGTTCTAATAAGTCCAAATTCTGAACCAGATAACCAGGAAAAAACAGCTCGAATAAACTCAAAAATAGAGTTGAAGATAAGAGAAGGATGTGCTGAAAACTTTCAGATCTTAAGCCTTCACCATTTTGATTTAATTTTCTGCAAAATAATAAATCTATATGTAGCTTGTTTTATATGCCATAGATCAGCAACAAGTTAGACTATTCAATCCTGACTTGTACGCTTTTAAATTTCTGTTTTAGAAGTTAGAGAATAAAAATCTGTTAGGATGTTTAATCCTAACAAATAGTAGATTAGGTAGAGAAGCTTATGAACTCAACTATTCAATCTAAGTTCATGGAGAAATAAGAAGTAGACTTATATTAGTTTTTTTCTTTCAAAAGAATAAAATGTTTGTAAAAGAGTTTTCCAATCCAAGTGCGCTCTGAAAGAAGAAAAAATGTTAGATCAGTAGGATTGGGTAGGTAGAAAGCTTGGTTTGATAGTATTCCATTGTCTTTCATGGCTGCTAAAGTTTTCAGAGCAAAAGAAGATCATCCAAGTGAAGAAATTTGCAGCCCAATGGATGAGGCATTGACCAACCCCCCAGAGAATGCAAGTATGAAGTTCTTGATGCCTTCAAGAAGGCACCATCCCCATGTGGAGCCACTGTTAGCCACCTATAAAATTTGTCATATCAAATGGTGGCAAATCATTTTTTGAAGCCTTCAAGAAACAATTTTTATTGCAAAATTGTTAGTTCTTGAAGTCTTGTGAAGATGACTTATTTTTTATTAATCTTCACTGTTGTTCCCTCTTAATTCTTAAAATCTGTTGTTTTCATGATGAAAAGACTGCTACAAAAAACTCCATTTTCCCCTGCTTTCACTCAAGATTAACCTCCATTTTATCCCCTTTTTCCCTCACAAATTTCCTCTTTTTTCCCTTATTTCCCCTCTTCCCTTCATAAAAACTCCTTTATAAGGTTGAAAAATCCTTTTTTACCTTATCCGAAACCCTCAAAATGCCTTGAAAACCTTGAAAAATCATAAAAATGAGCCTTTTTGTACTAAGGCTTTAGCCCCCTTCGGCTAAGCCCCCTAAACCACTTCCCCACCATATACCCACGCCCTGGAACCAAGCGTTAAAGCCCAAAGGTGCTTATCGCATCAGAACAATCTACGAGCGCAAGTCTTTTTTTTACATATAACTTCTGATGCCGATTGGCCCCTTTTTATATAAGCCCCGATCCTTTTTTCCCTTTGTAAAACCAACAGCCCCGCAATCGGGCGCTAAGCATTATTATAAACCCTTTCCCGAATGCATTTTCCCTTTGTTTTTCATAAAAAATCCAATTTTCATATGTTTCAAAGGTTTCACCGATTCACAATCTTAACCATTCCCGACCGTTGATCTTAAACCAATCAATGGCCTGCGCAATCTCGCATCAGAGATTTCATTGGGCGTGTTTTATATTTTATTCACCCCTTTCCGATTGGCGGTCTCCCGACGGATCCTCGACCATTGATTTCCCCTTGCCAAATCAAGATCCGATGGCCCACATCACTCCATCCTGAAACCCATTTCCCCAACCTGTGACCTCCTCCGATTCATTCTCAATCATCGATCTGATCCTCAGATCGACGACCCACAATCAATCACATCAGAAATTTTCGTGCGCCCATTCCTCTCTCCTCTTCTGATCGCAAACCTTCCGATTGGATCTGGGCTGTCCATACACCCAGATCCGACAGTCCAGATCAATCTTCCCAACCTTTGGTTAATTTCATAAACCCGCTGTATAAATTTTTTTATGAGATCTCTGCCGTTGATCTCTGCAGATCAACGGCCCACACTAACCCTTCCTCCCGCCTCATATTTATTTCATTAACCTACAGATCAAATCTGAGTCGTTGATCTGTTTCATCTGACAACCTAGATCTATCCCGATTCTCCCAACTCTTTTGGGTCCTACCCCTTCCGAATCAAATCTTCATCGTTCATTCATATGATTGGACGGTCGAGATTGAAATCGCTTTCCCCTGCCCCCACCTCTTTCCGTCCGCGCATCTTATCGATATCGCGCTCTCTCACAGTCATCCGATCTGATGCCCCAGATCTAACGACCAACTCGTAGTTTCGCATAGATTTAAGCCTGAACGATAATTCCTGAAATTCATGCAATATAGGCGGTTTTGAAATGCCACATGTCGGCCTCTGATGCATATCGCGTTCAAAAAGCTGAAATCGCCTTTCCTCCATTTTGTCGCACAAAACGGCTGGTTTCTATAGCAAAAACCGCTTTCCCCATTTACACTGTGTTTCATCGCATTTATTTCCTGCCATTGATCTCTGCAGATCAACGGCTCACATTCAATCTAGCCATTACATTATCGCCCTTCGCCATTTTCCAAGGGACTTCTTAAAGCAATCTCGATCGTCGATCTCTGAGGCCGATCTCATCCGACGGCCCAGAATCATCTGGGAAACCCCAAATTCCTTTTTTAACCTATTTTCCTCTGCCAAATATTTTCACCCTTTTTCCTTTGTATTTCTCCCATTTCGCGATAGTGTAGTCCCTCTACATTATATTTCCTCGGTTGATATCGATCGTTGATCAACACATATCAACGGCCCGGACTTAATCTCCCACCGTTTATTCCAACCGCCTCCATTTGACCCCCCGCAATCAATCTCCACCATTGGATGCTTTCATCCAACGGCTGTGCTCTAAACCTAAGCCTCCAGAGCAGTGAAACCAAAATACGCAAGATTTTCTAACTTTTTCTTGTATTGTGCAGGTTTCAATGGTTTTTTCCATTATGTTAAAAGTAAAATGAAAGTCAAGGATGACGATCCTCCAAGCCTTCATTCATCAAGAATATCTATCTACAGCGTTCAACATCATGTTTTATCAGTGCCTCATGAGAACTGGCGCCATTATAAAGCCCCTGTAATGCCTGCACATCAACAAGACACCGTAAAGCTTAAATAAACAGAGAGTATTAGTGTTAAAGATTCAGTCACAGAATTGAAGGTTGTTTGCACATTTTTGAGGGATTACAGCTAAAATTATTAATTAAAAGCCTAATCCCCTAAATTAAACACAACTTAAGGAACAGAAGACAGAATTCAGGACTAATTATGCCTAATACACCGATCAAAAGCAGATTAGTCATGTTTTAGGTCAAAACAATAATATCTACCAGACTGAAAATGCCTCCACTGCCACATCAGAGGCTATTTGATTCCTCTCAGGTACCAGAAGCCACCTGTAGCCTCAAAGCATTCAAAAGAGGCCAATTTATGACCAGGACAGAAGATATTTGCCCCAATGCAGTTGAATAGTTATTATGAATCAAATAAACTAATATAAACTATCAGCAAAGTTATTACGAGGATAAGAAATAGCATTAAAAGTAAAATATTTTAATCCATTAAGCCTCGAAAGTAGAACAGAGTTATGAAATAGAGATATAGATCAAAAAATTTCATGCCTTATGCCTTGCATGGTTTTCAAGGCAGAGAATCGCATTAACTATAAAATTAATGATACTCGAACCCTACAAACTCGTTCCACCTCTTCATTTTTCTATAAAATCTTCTTGAGGGGCTCATTGTAAAGGGTTGGTTGCAGAACTTTGAAATATACTTGTGCTCGAAACTTTCTACATGTAAATAGTGTTCAAAGGCTCTTGAAGCTCTGTTTGTAATCAAATAAGTTAGGCTGAGAAGTGAAGATGATTGTTGAACTGAAACATTGGACTTGAAGAATGTAACTGGATTGACATCAATATACAAGTTGATTCTTGGGATCCTGGTCTATAACACCGATGAAGTGCTCCTTTCTGTGTTATTGTTTTCCTTTCATGTATGCCATTTTTTCCATTATTCTCGGATAAAGAACAACAAGCATAGAGTTAGGATTTACTGTTTACAGTACCCTTCTCTGATTGATAAGCTTTATCTCAATGTTTTCCTCCAAGTTATTTATTTAAGAATGATTCAATACAGTTCAAGCAGTTAGGAATGTTGGCATTCCCTCGTCCTACTGTTTACTTTAAATATTGTTCTT